>VZRV01007674.1:142576-173579 GCA_013398115.1 Falcunculus frontatus
GGGCGGGGGCGGGGCCGGGGCGGGGCCGGCGGGCCGTTCGAACGGCGCTCCCGCTGCTGCCGCGGCTCCGCGCTCCGCGCTCCGGCCCGGTGCTGGTCGCGCCGTGCCCTCCGTGCCCTCCGTGCCCTCCGTGCCGCCCGGGTAGGCGCTGAGGGAGGCCTCCCTCCTCTCCAGAGAGGCCGGGGGGAGGCAAGGCTCCCTTCCCGGCCGCACTCTCCCAGCCGGGCCAGGCCGCGCTGGTCCCGCCGGCTCCGCCGTTGCCGTTGCGGGAGAGAGGATGGGCGAGACTCTGCGTTGCAGGGTCCTGGGAAAACCTGGCACCTGGCAAACTACGGACCAGGTTAGTGCTCGGGAGGATCCTATCTAGCCAAGCAGTTTCCTGAACTCTTTATAGGGATGAGGGGTGGGCTGAGAGGCGAAGCTCTGCAAGCCACCTTGGGTATCGCCATAGTTGGTCACTCGTTTTAACACCTGGGTGCAAAACTTTCTCTAGGCAAGTTGTGCTGCAAAGTCATTAGGAAACGTGATCTGGTCTGATTCCTTGCTGAAAAGTGGGATCAAACGCATCTCTCTAGTTTCTGACAAATTATGCTAAAGCTGTTATTAAAAGCCTTCAGGGGTGGAGATTTAAAGTGAAACACTGAGCTGGTAGGTGCAGAAGTGCTCAATGAGTCGGGTTCCTGCTTATGTTGGTCTTGTTTGACCTCCTTAATTCAAGACCTTAGTTTATTTCCACATCACTGATGAGATAGAGAAATAGAGTTGCTTTTATCGAATCAAGTTGTACGGGGGCAGGGGGGGAAGACAGGAACAGCTCTCCTGTGCTGCCACGGTGTTTATTGCACAGAATGTAGTGTAGGTCAACAGCAAATTAGTTGCTATTGCAAAATGCAGGGGGTTTAGTTGATATACTTCGGATAAACTAGAAAGTCACCTGTTTGTTTAAAAAATCCCAAACGTGTGCTTGAATGTGTATTCACTCTCTTGACTACAGCAACTGTGAAGAGCAACTCTGAACTCTCCTGGTATGTGATAGTGAGAAATCGTTCACTGATAACTATGAAATTCTGACTCTGCCCAGGTTTTGGTCTGGGATATCAGTTGGATCATGTGGCACAGTCCTGCTTTTTGGAGGGCGACCTCCCTGTGTCTGACCATATATTTAATAATGAATGCTGGGGAGATGTAAGCATCATTGGCTTTGTGGTGTTCTGACTGAGACAATGGCACCTTCTGGAGCATAAGTTGTCCTGTTTGAGTTGAATTTGTGTATGCTTATAAAAACTGTCTCAAAGAAAAAAATTAACTTTGATTTTTAAGTTTTAGATGGGACTGAGAAAACTTACAGCAACATCTCATAACTGGAATTCAGAGGCACAAAGCTGCTTCTGAGCATGTAAGAGACAAGCAGCCTCTTAAAGTTTTCTTAACTTAAATTAATTTCACTCCAGCTTTTGATTTTAGAACCTCAATTTTTTTTCTGTCTCCTTTTTCTAGTCAGTTTTCCTGTCTTTAATTTATAATTTTACCTTGTGTTTTATTGGGAATTGTTTTTTCATTTGTTTATACTGATGGCTTTACACTTCCAGAAGTAGCTGAGATCTTGCTATTATCCAGAAGTGTTTCAGAGAGTGAAATACAGCTCTTTTGCTGCTGCCATTGCTCAGTTAACACTGATGATTAAATCCCGTAAATATTCTCTTGCCCTTGACAGGAAAAGCCTTGAAGGTGGGTTGATGGAAATCATTCCCTTTCCTGTTGATATTTGTAACGAAAATCAGGCTGTGAAGTGCTGAATGCAGATAGAAAGCCCATGCTGGTCTTCCATTCAAGCAGAGCAAATGCAATCACCAGCGCTCTCACCCCTTGAAGGGCTGGAGCACTTAAAAAGAACTAGATGATTTGTAGATGGATTCTGCCCCAGACTTCAGTGTTAGGAAAGGGCAGGTGGCACTTCTTCCCATTTCTGAAAATCAAACCCATTTTGTTCAATTCAACCCCCTTCAATTCCTCAGTCAGTGCTGTCTTGGGGTAAGTGTGATCACTGGTGAGGAAAAGAAAGAGCCAGATCAGACCCTGGTGATAAAATCCTGCTTTGGAAAGCTAGAATATTTGTTTTGTTTATGAGAGGCATTTTGGGGGGAAAATTTGTGGGAAAATAGCTCTGGTGAAAGTGCTGAGAAGTTTGACTTAATTTTTTGAGGTCACTTCACTTGTGGGTATTTGGGTGCAGCAGAGAATGGAAGAAACTGTGCCTTATGAGAGGCATAAAACCCAGTGGCTATCTCTTGGTCAGTGTTGCTGATTTTCCAGTAAGCTCTGTGCTACACAGAGGTGTAGAACCCTAATGGTTTGTTGTATGCCATTAAAAGGTATTGTACACTCATAAAAGAATGACATTTTGATCAATGCTGTTAAAAGAATTACTGTCTTGACACAGAAAAGCTTTCCTGCTGCAAGTTTAAAAATATGCCTTTAAAAGCTTTTTATTGAATACCTTTGCATCCCTCAGAAATGTGCTATTTTGGCAGAGGGCTGCTCTGAAGTAACTCCACATTGTAACCTGAATGCAAGACCTCGTGTTTACCATCAGCAGGGTGCGAGGTGAGGCAGGTGTATTCACTTACCTACTGTCATGGGGACAAAGGAAAAGCACCTAGAGCTGCTTGTATGCAGGCTAAAAATACAACCCCCTCATTTTTAGAGTCCCAAATCACTTGAAAGCTATTTGTTTGTTTTGACATTGATTCCTCTCTGTCCCTCCAGCTTTCTTTTGAGTGTCCCTTTGGACTTTGAAGCTATGCATTGATGTTGGAAGGAGGCAGGTGGCAGGTAGGGAAAGCACAAATCTCTCCGCTGCAGCTGGGTCCTGGCTCACAGGCAGGTGGACTCTGCTGGGAGAAACTTGGCTTGGAGGTGTCTAAGGTTGTCCTGTGGTGTAATACTTCTTGTGGCAGATATCTCCCCTTAGTGTGGTTAAAAGATCTTGTGTCAGAGCTCTTGATTAATCACAGCTGCTGAAGGAGTGTTGTACCTGACTTCATCGTGGCCAGAATCACAGCTGCACTGTTCAACACGGATGACAGGTGCAGTCAGGTGGGAACCTGAGAACCCCAGGCAGGGAATTAGGAGGTAGGGCTGTAATTCCTCTGCTCTGTCACGCTCTTACGTGTCCTCATGCACTTTGTATGTACGTTTCTTGAGCTCTTGTGTTTCAGGCTTTCAGTTGTTTAGCTGTGTGTGATGTTCTAAATACAACTTTATATAAAGGTGGAGGGATTAAGTGAAAGAGCCAAGAATGGTGGGGTGAGTTTTGATGTAAAGAGATCCAGGATAAATTGTTCTCTAGGCTTTTTCTTCCTCTCCTTTCTATATATTCGTGACCAGAGCAAAGCAGCAGATGTTGTGGGTGCAATTGGTATGGGCCATGCCCTGTCATGGGATTGTCACCCACTGTGGGGATCACAGAGTGCTGGCTAAGAGGCTCTCTAACAGGTGAGTGAGGTCACAGCATTACCTGGCATTTCTATACCTCAGGTGAAAAAAGCTGTGACATGCAGCAGTGGGATTTAATTGCTGAGGAAAGCAAGATGTTTCATTTCACCGTGTTTGAGTGTCAGGAAAAGGAAATATTAATGCTCTGCATGTTCTGCAAAGACAAGGTACGAAAGGAAGATGCAGGAGAGCTTGAAGGCTTGTATTTGGCATGTGAGGATGTTGCTCAGAGAACTGTGAGTAGAATTGGCAGCTATCTCACTTGATTCCTAACTGTCTCTCAGATACCTGAGTTTTGTCCATTTTGACCTTCAAGGAAAGCGTGAGATACCCGAATACTTCCTTACTTCTGTTTCAATCAAACTTCTGGCAGCTTTCTAGGGGAGTGGTTGGTTTGGGTTTTTTTTAGTTGTGTGAGTTTCTGTCACCAGCTGCTATCAACTGTTTTCTGAAGCCTCACTTGTGCAGTTTTAGCTTTGGAGGAAATTTGAAAGCAAAATTATCTCCATGGCCCTATTTACCCACAGTCTCCCTCGAAGCTCCCTACAAATGTTTTTCTACAGTGACCTTTCAGAGTACCTGCTTTCAGGAGAGGCTGCCAGCCTGGAAGTACGGCTTAGGCATGTTTTCTTACATTTAGCTATATTAAAAATGATGATCTTTGCTCCAGTCTTCTTTGTCTGGCAAACTAAATTGCTTTCTACCACTGATCCTTGTTTTCATTGCTCTAATCTGTAAATTTGTTCAGTAATCATCTTGTGCTTTTTTTTCAGAGCATAGACAAAACTGCTGTATAATATGGGGTCAAGCTCTTGAGGGTGGGATAAAAGAAATTGTTCTCTTTTGTGTTGATATTTAATTGCAATAAGCTGGAAACATTTATTTAGTATTTGGCCTTATCTGCAATTACATTCTGAGGCTTGTCAGTCTCTAGCCCACTTGATGTGTCATGTTGATTTTGATTTTCTTAATCAAATGTCATTTTGCATCAAGTCAACTGCCATACAAAACCTGCTATATCTGTGCTATTAATTAGCAATAAACATTTAATTAAAAATCACACTAGTGCAAGAATATATTTTCTGAAAATTCATGTCACTAATATTATATTACCTTCTCCATTTTCTTCCTAGCCAGAGTCTTGTATTGGCCATTCTGTTGCTTTGTGGTCAGTGTCACACAGACAAGATTATAGCTACTCATGTCACCAAATCTAAAAAAAAACCCAAAAAACCAAAAACCGCAACACTGCCCCAACAAAACCAAAAGACCCCCCCATTACTGTTTCTCTTTGTCTTCTCAAACAGCCTGTTTTCCAAAGGATACTAAAAATTAGCATTAATGGTCCAAACAGCTCCTCAGACAAGTTCTTTCTTCTAATCACCATGGAAATTGAAACCTAGATCCTAACTCTTCCCCATTTGACATACTTCAAGCCACTCACTCAAATTATAAATGTCCTGGCAGAGTCATCTGTCTTCCTGTGGGACTTGCAGGAATCCTTTCCAGAGGTTCCTAGGAGTCCCCTGCTTAACCGGCCACAACAACAGCACTGGAGGTGATTGTGACTCGTCACTGGTTTGGGCCGCTGGGGTTAAATGGATGTGGGACAGAAGCTGAGGGTCTAAATCTCTTTCTGTTATTATTTCAGGTGAATTTACATGGCTTTGGTTTGTAATTGATTAAAATTTGATGTTAATCTTTGCAGCTGTGAAATAGACAAATTCAACAAACTTTTACAACTTAACCCCAAATCTACAGAGATTGATCCTGTGAGTGCAGTATTGTCACCAAGCCATCCAGCACAGATGCCAGTTGTGTGATGTGATCGTAGAGTTCCTGGATGTTGGATGGATTGAGTTGCTGTAAGAACTGGCCGGAGCAGATCTTTGGGCAGCAGAGACAGGGAATCCACTTTTTTATATAATGACCTTCAAAATCAAACCTCTGTGTTGTCTCATGCTTTTGGCTGACTTCCTGTGGGCATGTGCATAAATCAGGTCAGTTTGCTCACTTGATGTGCACAGACAAGTATGAGAATTATGAAATGAGAGCAATAACAGAAGGGTGTGTATTACTGTAAGGGGAATAAAGGGTAGCATAAAGAAAAGTGGTGCCCTTTCGTGGAAATATTTATGAAAAAAATTGATAACTGGAAAATAAGAGGGGTGATTGATACCTGTGGAATGTCTTGGGAATAAACAGATCAATAAAATCAGTAAGATGAGACCAGGATGGTGTGTTTTGTAACTTTCTGGAGTCATGAGAAACACTTTCGTACTTGTGAAAAGGGCATGTTCTGTATTCTGGAAATCATATTGTACCGAAGTTTTGGGGAGTAAATCAGCTGGTAGCTCAAAGTGAGGTTTGCTTTAAAGTCTGGAACTCGGTTGCAATATATTTTCTTGTTCTGGGCCTTGCTCGAGGAACAGTGTGCACAGAACCGAGGGAGTAACTCATGTACTGAAAAGAGCTGTGGCTTGTTGTGCTCTCCTTGTGTTTTTAGCAGGGCAGGTTGCAGGATGTTTTCTTTGTAGCTCGGGTGTTTGGGCTACAGGGATTTCAAATCTTTCAGAGAAAAAAAAGATAGCTTCAAATTCAGCTCTGAGTCTGATATTTGTTTTATTAGTGGAAATCTTTGTCTCATGTGTTTTCCCAGTTCTAGATAACCTTTTCTTGTCATCTAAGAAATTAATTTCTTTGTTGGACTCATTGCAAGTAAACTTGATAGCAGGATTGCTGTTATTGAGGCAGCTTACACAGTGATTTGCTAAGTACAGTCTCTTCATATAATGTGAAGCACAAGTCGATTTATTGACCACCACTGGGATTTCAGGAACTGTTGAACTACCTGGTTTTTATCCTTCTCTCATAAAATTTGCTATTAAATGTCTTTTTTTCTGTTACCCTCTTGAAAAGGGTTCTCTTTGAAATGCAGTCGTACAAGAGCAGCAATCCTACTCGTTTCTGTGCTGTAGAGTTTGGCTTTTTAATGAAGTATCTACAGGGTCATGTAAAGTATCTTGACATCAGATTCTTGAAGGTTTTCCTAAGATACTTTCCTGTGCCAGGAGGACACTGACGCTTCTCAGCTGTGGCACCTGGCTCTGTGGTTGTGGTGCCAGCCCTTGGCATAGAGCATATCCCAGTGAGAGCAAAACACTACAGAAAGACCAGCTCTGCTCTTAGCACAAGGCTGTGCTTGTTGCAGTACATGTCCTCTGTCAAATATAATCTGCTGCTTCTCTGGAATGCTGAGGAATTAATAAATATATAATTTGATTAGCTTGTGCTATTTGCTGTATATTCATAACAGTTTTTTACTACTTTCTGCAAGCTCTTCTCTAAGGTGTATGTTAGGAAGCAAAACTGTTGTCTCTGGTAATCTGTAAAAACAGTTTTAAAAATAAAATCCAAGTGAACTGTACAAGTGGATTATTGATTCTTGGGTATGCAGAGAGAATGCTTTCTATGAAGTCTTCTTCACTGCTTCAGAGTCTATACCAGCATCTGGAGGCTTTGGGGGTGATGTTTTTTGATTAACAGACAGTAATGGAGAAATTATCTCTAGTTAATCTGGATTTCTGACAAGTCTTCCCAGCCAGTGCTGCAGACAGGATGTCAGAGCTGGGGTACATGGGGGTGGAACTTGGATATTTACTTGGATATTATGGTACGTGGTGGCAAAGGCCTCGGATCTCATCACGTTTCTGCTCCATGAGCGATGGTGCCATGCCGTGTTATGTGTGACCAGAGCATGGCACTGCTTGGGACTGGCACTGGTACTAACTGCCCACAGAGCTGCTACAGGCATTAAAAGGGAAGAGGGAAGTGAAGGCAGAAGAGAATAGCTATTAGAGTGCCTCAGATTATTACAACCAGCTAAAGGGGATGACATGTTTGAACCCTGATATTGTACCCACTGCTGCAACATCTGCCAGCCCAGTGCTCGGGGAGGCAGGCCCATCCAGTTATGTACTGTGGTTAAAAGACTTTAACTTTGTTTTCATTTGTGCAGAAGTTAAATGAAGTTAAAGAAAAGAACAAAACTAGTATTTTCTAAATTTCCTTTTTGCTTACCTTTATCTTGTATTTATTGTGGAGCAGCATCTTATAGGACAGTGAGCGATCCTTTTTATTTGACTGGCCCCAGAATGATTTTATTTTGCTGTCAGCTGCAGATTAACAAGCTTCAAGGGGAAATAGCTTCTGCCACATGCATGGTTCTCATGCACTGGTGCCAGCGTGGTTTTATTTCCAAGACAGATTCTCCATTTGTAATCCAGAGGAAGCCCTGGTCTCTGGGGTGAAAGCTGGGCTGTCGCTCTGCCCTCGCAGCTCAGCCTTGCATTCAGCACAGAATGTCCAGCTGTGTGCCTGGCTGTTCCCTCGGAGCCCAAGCCGCTGTGCTCTCCTCAGGCTTTGTCAGGGCTGTCCTCTTGGACACTGACATGAGGAATAGTCTATGACACTATTGGCAAGTGGCTTTCACGCTCTGTGGCGGATCTAATGAGCTACAGCTGCCTGGTGAAATCCTGCTTCAGATCCTCTGAAAGAACTCCTGAAGGCTCTGCTTGGATTCACAGACTCTTCTCTTTTTTTCTTTTTTTTTTCTTTTTTCTTTTTCTCTTTTTTCTTTTTTCTTTTTCTCTTTTTTCTTTTTTCTTTTTCTCTTTTTTCTTTTTTCTTTTTCTCTTTTTTCTTTTTTCTTTTTCTCTTTTTTCTTTTTTCTTTTTCTCTTTTTTCTTTTTTCTTTTTCTCTTTTTTCTTTTTTCTTTTTCTCTTTTTTCTTTTTTCTTTTTCTCTTTTTTCTTTTTTCTTTTTCTCTTTTTTCTTTTTTCTTTTTCTCTTTTTTCTTTTTTCTTTTTCTCTTTTTTCTTTTTTCTTTTTCTCTTTTTTCTTTTTTCTTTTTCTCTTTTTTCTTTTTTCTTTTTCTCTTTTTTCTTTTTTCTTTTTCTCTTTTTTCTTTTTTCTTTTTCTCTTTTTTCTTTTTTCTTTTTCTCTTTTTTCTTTTTTCTTTTTCTCTTTTTTCTTTTTTCTTTTTCTCTTTTTTCTTTTTTCTTTTTCTCTTTTTTCTTTTTTCTTTTTCTCTTTTTTCTTTTTTCTTTTTCTCTTTTTTCTTTTTTCTTTTTCTCTTTTTTCTTTTTTCTTTTTCTCTTTTTTCTTTTTTCTTTTTCTCTTTTTTCTTTTTTCTTTTTCTCTTTTTTCTTTTTTCTTTTTCTCTTTTTTCTTTTTTCTTTTTCTCTTTTTTCTTTTTTCTTTTTCTCTTTTTTCTTTTTTCTTTTTTTCTTTTTTTTTTTTTTTTTTTGTTTTTTTTTAACTTTGGGAAGCAGATGGAGGAAGCACTCCTGGAAACTCCTTTATAATTCTCACTCACAAGTGTTAAGTTTAGAATATGGCACCGGAAAAACTGGGAAGGTGACACACATACAGGCATGCCTTGACATGGAAACACAGTGGCATGTGCCCACCTGCTGAGGAAAGCAGGAGTATAAATCACCCCCAGGCTGCTGAGGCGGCTGAGCCAGCAGCAGTTGGAGCCCAGGAGCCTAAAATCTCTGCTACAACTGAGGCCTGCTGGTGGGACACTTGAGAAGTCTGAAAGCATCCCCTCTTGTCAGGGTGAAGCCTGCTCCCATCAGATTTGGTGGTTCTGGGCAGGTTTGGATGGTTTGGTCAGCCCATGTCTGTTCCCCCCTAAAAGGTCCCCAGCCCCCTCAGGTCACTGGTTCCTGGTGCTCTGCCCGCCCCCTCTCCGCTCCCCTGTAGAAGTTGTTGCATCGCCCAGTTTTGCTCTCTTTCCCCTGTGCTGACCTTCGGAGAAGAGCAGTGGAACTCGTGGGAGCAGTGCGTGAGAGGGCCCTCTGGGCTCTGTGGTAACGTGTGGGGTACCCTCTGTGTACCCCATCAGCACGGGTGTGAATGTCAGCCTCCTGGGGCACTGCCGGAGCAATTCCCCTGCCAGGCTCTGTGGTAACGTGTGGGGTACCCCTCTGTGTGCTGTACCCCATCAGCACGGGTGTGAATGTCAGCCTCCTGGGGCACTGCCAGAGCAATTCCCCTGCCGGGGACGCTTTGGGCACAACGCGGTGGCATCGCTGCCGAATGAACAGCACCACGTTACCAGGCTCTCAGAGGTCCCCCATGAACAGCTATTTAATGCTTTCCTCTTCATTAGGTGCTGCAGGTGCTTGGTGTGTGTACAGACAGGAGAGGTGCTGCTGGCCGATGGGAATGCAGCACTCGTGGCTGCATCTTCCAAAACTTGCAATCTGCAATTGGTAACAGTGCTAGTGTACTTTTTCTTCTATTTTTTTTTCATATCAACTTTCCATTTCGTTCCTATTTACACAGCTCTCTTTATTCCCTTTGCCTTGTCTCCTGCCTTAGGGATATCAGCTAGCCTGAACTAGCCTTTTACATTGGAAGTGAAGTTGTGAGAGAGCAGGATCAAACACAGAAATGTTCTTCTCCAGCCAGTGAGCGACCAGGCTATGGACGGACATATTTAAAGAGAATCAAGCAGCACATTGCTAAGAGACTTCCAGGAACTTGGAAAGGAGCATTGGATGTGAAATGCTAACAAAATGAACTCCTTAGAAATTGTAAGTCTCACTTCTACTGCAGAAAACATTTTATCTTACTCCCTTGATCTTCCTGTTTGTAGTGGTTTTGACATGTTCATTATTAAACAAATGCTATGACACCCCTACTCTGGTTCGGTGATGTAATGAAACCCTAGAGACTGGCTCCGTGTTTGAGGCTTTCCTAGTGAGAAGGAAGACTGCGAAGTCACCACATTTTCAGTTTGGAAGAAGAATTCTCACCTAGCTGATGGCTCCTGGCAGGTATCAGGTGCAGAACAAGTCCGGATTCATTTTTATACCACTTCTAAGACTGAAAAATAAAAGTTAGTTTCCTGATTTGGCAACAGAAGAGCCCAAGGGCTGCTGAGGGCTATCACCTGTGAGAAGTCATTCTTGTGAGGAGTCCCAGTGCTGCTGTAAGGGTTTATTTGGGAACTATGAGCAGGCACAGGCTAAGCACGTATGGGTGTGAGTCTTAGAAGTGTGTTTTTTAGCCCCAGTATCAAAGCTGCAAGGCTGATGTGGCTGTGAGTGGCCTCTACGGCACATTTGTGTTAGGGCTGTTTGTGCAATGCTGTTACTGTTTTCTGGGTAAAATTTGTGATGTATGTAAGTCTCAGGTATGTGGTCTTACCTTTTGCATCTTCTGAGAAAATATGTTTGGTTTTTGTCCTCCCTCTCTTTCCTTTTCAATAATATTTTGCCTGACCAGCAGTTGCCCAGAGAGGAACCTGAGCCCAAAATGGTGAGTAAGCAAGGGTCTGCTGTACATCCCTGCTTCAGACACCACCCTGCAGCTTCTCCACTCTTTAATTAAACTTGGATTTTCTGTTGTTGTAGCTGGAAGCAGCGTGCTGACACAACTCATTCTTGTATCAAACAGATTAAAATGTCAATGTTTTAATGTTCTCATCTGTGGGAAAAAGAAAATAGTTGGGTGTTTTATTTATAACTTTAAAAGGTGCTGTGGAAAAGGTTTACTTGTGCAAGATGGAAAATGACAACTAAAGGTACAGAGTTCCATTTAATATTAAGAGTCTTTAAAGGGCTGAAAACAGTGAAAGGATGAAATCTCTTCAGGAAACAGACTATACTGGGGCATGGCAGCTTAAAACAATTACAAATTTACTGTATTTTGAATTATTCACTCTGTTTTCTTTGCATTTGTGGCATGGTATGCACACATCCTGATGAGCTCATGTACCAAACCAGTGCTCTGTGTGAGAAGGAAAAGAATGAAGGTATCTGAAAAGAACAGTCAGAAGTCAGTGTTGTCCTCCATGCTGAGTGACCTCCTTCTGGAGAAGGGAGCTGTATTTTCTAAGAAGAAATGTAGTAGTATATTTTGTGACCAATTCCATTCCTGTTTTCTGTAGGTTTGCTCCCCGGGCAATTTGAGCAGTGACAATGGCCCTGGTTTGGAGCTGTTGTTGTAAGTGCCCTGCACAGGCACCTGTGTGAGGCAGGTTCTGGGCTAGCAGGTGGCCAGGTGACTGCAGGAGGCTGCTGGGCACGGGTCCAGCCAGCAGCTGGCACTGCTACTTGGGATTAATGCAGCTCTTCTCCAGAAAGTGCCTCCCAGACCGTATTTAGAGATTTGCTTGATTTGGGCCATCCTCTGGGTTACTGTCTGTGGAATCTGTTTCTGTGGCAGCCGTGCCTCCCTTGGATGTACATTACAGATACTCACCAATGCCTTTTTGGGTTATGTTTTTCCTGGATTGGGGGGAGGAAATAATCCTTTTTAAAGAAAGGAAATTGAAAGAGCTCCCACTGAACACTGATGCTGGAAGAAGAGTGCCAGGTGTCTTTTACTTTCTTGCTCTCTCACACTTATTTCAACCCATCTCCTGCAGCCTGGCTGCGGGGGGATCAATTTGTTGGCAGGGGTTATTCAAACATCAGCAGAATGCATGTTTTTACTGTTCTGGTTGGAACTGGGTGCTGGAGCCAACACAAACAGCTCTGGTGTGGGAACCAATGCTGGGTGTTTGAGTCAGGCTGTTCTTGGTGGTCTGTCCTTACTGCAGTAAAAATGTCAGCAGTTTCTTTTCCCATAGTGTTCAGTTATGTTCCTGTTGTTTAGCGTTTATACAATCACTGTGCCTGCAGACAGTTCAAATAAATTCTTTGAATAAATTCTGTGGTTTTCTTCACTTTCAGCTCTTGTTTTCTTTAGGTTTTGGGATTTTTCCACTCTATGGCTTCATTTTTTTGTCCTCTTTCCAACTGTCAAAGGGAATGTGGCATTTTGTGTTTGGTGTTGGTTTTTTGTTGTTTGTTTTTTCCCACGAGGTAAAACTTGACTGTGGAGGCACTTTGTAGGGCAGATAAGCTCCAAGGGCAAGCAGAGTGCCTCCAGAATGCCTTGGGAGCCAGGGTACAGGGTGTGTCAGGCTGAGCTGTGCTGAGCCTGGTGACACAGAGACGGTGCTGCACTCAGCTTGTTCCTGCCCTCAACGACATCAGACCACTGCGGCACTTGGTGGTGTGCTTTTAACACCCTTCCAAGTATTCAGGAACCACCAGCGTTCCTTGCTGGCTGTGCATTGTTTCTCTAGTGAAAGTCCAGGATGCAGGATGCTTGTGGGAGCTGGATGGTTTGAAGCTTTCTGTAATTCTTCCTGTTACCCTCAAGGCATGCTGAAAAATTACCTCTTTGTAGAGTCTTTGGGATATGATGCAGTCCCAGATCAGACACTTCTCTATTAAATAAAAAGTATGATAAGCCTAAAAGCATTGAATTCAGTATTTTGAATCTCTAAAGGCCAATCCCAGTGCGGATCTATTTGGACTAATTTACTGAACTATTTAGTTTCTCCTCCTGCATAACAACCATTCCATCCCCAGCCATTACCAAGTCAGCGCTGCCTCTGTGGCTGCCAGGAATAACTTTACTTTGCATGGATAATTAACTGGATTGAGTAACAGAGAAAAAAAATTATTTCCACATAGTGGTAATAATAAATCTGTTACTACTTTTGGCTCTCCATGTTATTGCCATATTTGGGTAAGTCTTAATGAGGAAGTGGCTTCCTTTGGCTGAGTTCAAATACCAGCACAGAGCCTGCCTCAAGCGCTGGGCTGGGCTGGTGAGAGGAGGGCAGAGGGGGTGTTAAACCAGGCAGGCATTCCTGCCACAAATAACTGTCTCTCTTTTTTGTGGGTTTGGTTTGTTGGGGTTTTTTTATTTGTTTGGGTTTTTTGTTGTTGGTTTTGTTTTGGGGGGGGTTGTTTGTTTGTTTGCATTGGGATTTTCTCTTGTGGGTTTTTTTGTCTGTTTCTTTTGTTGTTTTTTTGATTTTGGGGGGGTTTGGGTTGGGTTGGTTTGGTTTGGGTTTTTTGGTTTTGGTTGTTTTGTTCTTGTTGTTGTTTTTTGGGGGGGGAGGTTTTGGGGTTTCTGTTGGAGTTTTTTTCCCCAGCAAGCAACAAACTTCCAGTCTTTGTGACAAGATAAAACTTGGAATTTCTGTCTATGTAAGACTCAAAGCTTTGCAAAGATGGAAATCTTGCAAACAGTTTTTTTTTTTCAAACCAAAATTGACCTTTCCCATGAGGATATTTGGAGCATCCCACTCTGTTTTACAAAATGCATAAAATATGGGGGTGGGACCTGCTGAGCTCACCACAGGAATTCTCTTGAGGGACAGAAGAACCTCAAGAGGCTCAGATATGAAGTTATGAGTAGCTCCTGAGCACAATAACTTTCATGTCTCATAACAGCTTATCTGACACGACCTTTTCCAGAATCATCCTCCTCCTTTTCCCATTCATTTTCATCACCTGTTTTGTCTCATGATCTGGAGCCTTGTTGTCCGTCAGCCCAGGGAGGAATGAACCTGCTTTCTGCAGAGCCTGCTCTCTCAGCTGGTGGGGGCAGTTTGGGTGTGGTGCCAAGTTCACAACACATTGACTCGAGATGTGGGGTCACTCACGTGTGCCTTGCTGCTGCCATATGGTGACAACACACCCCGCTGCAATTCCCCCCTCAGCTGATCCTTGTCATCGTCATGGGAGCTGCAGACCCTTGAGAAGGGTCAGTGACCCAAAGATCATTTTAAGGATGTCTTGGCACAACGGGCAGCACAATGGAAAGCTGAAAGCTGGGAAGAAGTGGGCAAACTTAATTGGTGGTAGAGAAAATGAAGGTGTTTGTTTGCTTGTGCCCATTAACATTTCCTTCTGTCAGTCTTGCCTGTGTCCCACTATTTAATTCCCTCTATGCCTAATCCACATCTGCTGTTCCTTTTCCATCAACCTCCTGCCTCTAACCACTGCCCAGTCAGCTCCTGCAGAAAATAAAATGCAACAATTAACTTAGTCATTGATAAATGTGTGGAGTTTGTTAAAGAGGGGAGGAATATGTAACCTTAGAGTTAAAGATGCAGAAGTTTGATGCTTGTAAAACCAATCACTGAATTTAGAAAAGACAAAAGGAAACAGTTCAAGAAAAGCAGTTAAGCAATTCTTGGTGAAAAGTGCTCTTTGCCAAAAATAACTTCACTTTACTGAATTGCTCATGTGGTGGGAGGAAAAAAATAGTCAAAAAAATAAGAACTTAGAGGAATCCATGTCCGTCCTCCCAGACAGTGCTAAAACACTTGGGGTCTGAAAGGGCCATATGGAAAATGGGGGGAATCTGGGCTCAATCTGCAACTGCTGTGGCCAGTAAAACGCAGACATTCTGCATGGTACACTGAAGAGAGAATCTTTTTGTTTTAAACATAATATGTGCAATTCTTAATTACT
Organism: Falcunculus frontatus; assembly: GCA_013398115.1. Classification (NCBI taxonomy): domain Eukaryota; kingdom Metazoa; phylum Chordata; class Aves; order Passeriformes; genus Falcunculus; species Falcunculus frontatus. Next base: position 157,408 of record VZRV01007674.1, read on the forward strand.
TTTAATCTTGTTTCTAGCTCTGTAATTGGAAAACTTTCTGACTGTATAAATCTATCATAGTTTCAACCATTAAACTATTTTGTGTCAGAGTTAGGTACAGATACAAGTGTCCCAAGGTTGTCACTGCTATCTGTTTGGAGATGATAAATACAAATAAATCTGTTGACGCCCCAAGGAGAAACTTGCATCCTAACATAAAGGGAACTTGAGGCTTGCAGTATCTTGCATCAAGATGTAGTAGTGTCAGATTCCAGACTGATTTTTTCAAGTGCATGATTGGAGAACACAAATCCATTTTCTGATGGGGTGGGCATCTGGGATCGCCTTCTAGCCATGGTCGTTCCCTTCAAGTGTCACAATGTTTTAGGTTGTTGAAGTTTTTCTTTTTTTGAATACTGGAAAATTCTGATTCTCTGTTCTCTACATTGTGAGCTGGCTGGTGAAATGGAAGTGCTGGTGACAGTGTGAGACTGTATGAGAACTAGACAAGCCTGGGATCATGCTGGTGGAGTGGAAGAAGCTTATACCAGGATCTCTGAGGGAGCAGGACAAGCTCCTTGTAATAAAAGTTTTTAATTTTTTGTTTGCTTTTATTCTGCTTCTGGTGTTCAGCAGTGACAGCACCTGTGCTGGCTCAGGGTGGGATGAGTAGAGCTGGTAGCTGCTGTCACAAGCAGAGCCCAGCTCAGTTACTGCGGGACCAGAGAACTGAAATGGGCTGTGGATTGACCAACACCTTGAAGCCATCTGGAAACAGAGGCGAAGTCAGAACATGGCAGCCCAATTACTTAAGAGTTGGATTGACACACCCTGGTTTTCTCAACATAGGGCTCCAGGGAATACTCTATATGCTTCCTTAGTGTTTATGGAGCATTTGTACACACCTTTGGCAATCTTGGCTGGACTTGTTTGGGGAAAGGGTTGAGGGTTTGGGTTTTTTTAATTAAAAAACCCAATCAGGCTCCCTTGTCTCTGGTTTTTTTCCCCCCCTGTGTTTTCAGCATTCATCTGGCTATATGACTGCACAACCTATAAAACTGCGAAAATGCTGAACCTAAACAAAACCCTACAGAAGAGAGTCCTTTTCCTTTCTGAGCCTATTTATCCATTTGCTTGATTTCCAGGTGGACTCAGCATGGTGTCACTGATGTTCAAAACCCTAAATATGGGAGCTAGTCCTCATGTGCCAGATTTCAGTCTTTATCTGCCCATCATTAGAGTTCAGATGTGGGGGTCCTTAGGAGTAGGGACAGCCCATACACCCCCAGGGATGTGGTGGCAGGTCTCGGGAAGCAGAAACAGCCAGTCGGCTCTCAGTCTGTGGGGACTTGCACTGACTTCAGAGACACCACATGCACCTCAGGAAACCATCCATGTATTAGCTACATTAAATCCTAGCACTTTCCAACTGGTGTTTCCAATGCTCAGCAGAGAAGGAACAGTAATCCAATAGTAGCAGTATCAAAGGCCAACATTTTTAGCAACTTTTTGATATTAGCGAGATCCAGGCTGTGGACCCGAGCGATCCTGGCTGCGTGTCCTCTCAGTGCTCAGCTGCACTCGCGGGTCCCGAGGCTGCGTGTTCTCCCTGGGACATGCCCGGCGATGCCACTGCAGACCGGTTCGGAGCCCGGCAGGGCTCGGTTCGGAGCCCGGCGATCGCAGACCGGTTCGGAGCCCGGCAATGCCACTGCAGACCGGCTCGGAGCCCGGCGGGGCTCGGTTCGGAGCCCGGCGATCGCAGACCGGCTCGGAGCCCGGCGGGGCTCGGTTCGGAGCCCGGCGATCGCAGACCGGTTCGGAGCCCGGCGGGGCTCGGTTCGGAGCCCGGCAGGGCTCGGTTCGGAGCTCGGCGATGCCATCGCAGACCGGTTCGGAGCCCGGCAGGGCTCGGTTCGGAGCTCGGCGATGCCATCGCAGACCGGTTCGGAGCCCGGCAGGGCTCGGCTCCGGCTGCAGCATCGATGTGACGCTGGTGACGGCTTTGCTACCCCCAGGTCTCCTGCTCTCACTGGGACAGCAGTGGCACGTTGTCCCTGGCCCTGCCACCTGGCCAGCTACTCGGCGTTCCCTTGTGTCCTCTTGTGGGGTTTTAGTGTGCAGGGGTAGCACAGATTTGTTAGTGCAGATTTTGGGTTGTTCTCCCTGACTGTAACGGACCTAAAGGAAGAAGATAAAGTGCTGATCACAGTTCTCTCCTTGGCTACAATCCTCTCAAATGGCTACACTGGTGCATCGATGCTGACTTTAATTACGTACTTCGAATGAAAATGAGAATGGAGCAGTTTGCCTTGGGCCCATGCATACCTGGCATGCTTCGTCACAGCCTGACAAATATCCCTTAACCCAGTCACTAGTTTATATCTTATGGCTTATTTTTAAAAATCCAGACCAGGGAATTATGGTGTTTTTAAGAGGAGGGGTGTGACCTGTAAATATTTGATTGATTCTGTTCCTGTCCCACATTTTTCTATGTAAAATTTATTTACTGGTTCTCCTTTTAAACCGTTAGCTGACCTTCCATACGGATCCCAGCTGTGCATTAGCATTGCTTGGGGATGTGTTTGTATCTTTTGTCTAAAAATACCCAGCCGGTAGGATCCATGATCCATGAAAGCTAATTGAAACAATTTCTCTTCAAGTTTTGGCAAGTGAAGCATGCATTATAAGCATTAATATCTATAAATTGAATTGTTAATGAATCTAGACACTAATAATGAATGCAATTTTGTAGGCTTAACTAGAAACACTAAAATTATCAGGATCTGGAACAGAATTTTCAATCATTTTTGCTTATTAAATAGCAAAACTATGCTTTTAATAAGCTAATCATTTTTATTTGACCCCATAGGAGTAGCTCAGCTGATTAGAAACAGGTTTCAAAGTGCAAAACAATGCTGTTTTTCTCTCACTGTTTTAACTACCACAGTGCTGAAATCTCAGATCAGATACTGATCTCCATTGCTTATCCTGCAATTCCTCTAAAAGAATTTGCAGTAGAACCTCTCTATGTCCCATTGAACAGGAGAATTCTCTGCACAGATAAATCGTGCTGTAAGCTGCCAAAACAACTGGAGCTTGCTTGAAAGATCGTTAGTGCACAAAAATACAATATATGAGAGGTTCCTATTTGGTCTTTGTTATATCCAGAAGTAGAAAAGCACTTGATGCAGCTCAAAACTAAAGCTAATAAATGTAAATCTTCTTCTCCCCCAATTTAAAATTAGCCTTTAGGATTTTATGCAGCTAAAGAATATGGTAAGATTCAGAGTTATCATAACAAGAAAATCTTAAGTTCTGATGGTTTTCTTTAATCCAATTTTGTGAAGTTTGCCATTCTTCCTGACTCCAGTGGCTGGAGACTAGGAGGGCACAAGGAGACAGATTGTTCTGCAAGTCCCTCAGACGAAGATGCTTCTCCCCACACTGTTGCTGGCAGCCCTTGCAGACAGGCTGTCAGCTTTTATGGAGCACTGGTGTCCCTTAGACAAGCAATTTCTTATACCAAAAGATTTAGTAACTCTACAGCATTTGTTAAATGAAAAAATCAAACTTGGTTATCTTGCAAGATAACGGTAAAGAACTATCTGAAAGGTGAGGGAAAAGGATGTCACGGATTTATCTCTGGATTTACGTCTGGGAAGGACCATAAAAGGTTCCTCCATCTCTGGAGACGATTGATATTCTTACAGAAATGTATTCCAGTCCTTAATTATGTTTTCTATTTGAGAGAGGGGGTTTCCTTTATTTAATCTAAATCTCCCTTACTACAGTTCATACCTACTTCCACTTTTTTGTGTTCTATGTACATGGAAAAAGGTTTTCACTCTCTATAACAACCTTCTCTTTATTTGAAGGCTCTTTCCATGTTTCCCAGCTGCCCCAGTACTTCCTCCCCTCATTTCTTCCATTCTTTAGTGTGGACAGATGTCAGGTAGCAGTGATAACTGATTTACGTGGGATGGCAAGGGAGGAATACTGGCAAGCTTGGAGGGATGAAGTGATAAGGAAAGAAACATCAACAGATGCAACTAAATAGTACAGCAGGGGATTCAAAATACTTCACCAAGGTACTAATGGGAAAGAATTGGTGTTTCCTAGTTCGATTTAAAACTCAGTGGGAAATTAATATTAAGTTAATATAGAATTACACAATAAAGTGCAGAGTACTCTGTGCAGAAGCTCTAACTTAGTAGATAGCAACGTAAATGTTACACTGAAATATTTAGCTGAAGTAGTTCAGAATATTTTTACTACTTGGACGTTTGTTTTTGTGATGATTGTGTCCATGCACACTGGGATCTTGTTCTGCCTCCCCTCATGTCTGCCAGTGAACCCCTGGGCACTTTCCACTCCTTTACAGATCTTTTCCCTGTGCTGAGGGTGTTACAGGGAGTGCCTGACAAATACCACCAGAGATGGCCATGATCGAGGCTAAACACTTTCATCATGATAAGTCTGCAAAATGAAATGACTGAGGTAATTTGAGGGGAGAAATGCTTGAGGGTCTTCCCCCACGTCCCCCCAAATGCCTTTTTCTGATGGACAGTATGCTGGCAGAAAAACGAATCAGTGGAGACTTGCTCAGCCTGAAGAGTGTGCCCCATCCCCTTACGTGCATTGGGCAAGGCAGAGGGTGCTGAGCCTGAGATGTATATTCCTGTTCTGTTTCTTGTGTGAAAAGTCCATATTCTGGGAGACAAATATTAGAATTATCTTTAATAATTTATATTAGAATTCATACATTGATGACTGGTGTGTTTAGTTTCATTCTTTGCTGTCTTCTGCTTTCAAAGATTCCTTTTCCCAAACCAACAGCAAAAAAAAAGGAAAAAAAAAAAGTTTTCTCAGTGCTGCTATCTATTGACATTCAACAGAATAAGTGCCCTGGAGTTAATTCCTCCTCTTAAGTAAACTACTTCAGTCGGGGCTGTTAGCATGGAGGATATTGGCATTCCTGTTTACTAAACAGCAGTCTTCCAGGATCCTTGCTTTTTAAGTGAATTTTGTATGTGTACATGTGTACTTTTCCATAAATGTAACAAATAACCCAGGCAAACCTGGGAGCCTACTAGTGAGTCATATGCAAACTGAACCAAAAATATTTAATCCTGAAGTAAACATTTATGAAGTGTCTGTGCCACCCTCTGCAAAGTGATAAAGTGGTCAGTCAGTGTGCTATAATGTGCATCCAAGAAAGAGCTGAAATAATACTTTTTTGTATTTTAAATGTAAAATAGTGTAAGTAATAATGTAAATCAGATAGTGTTAAAGCTTTGCAGCCTCTTTCTTTCACTGGAATGCCAGTTGTGTCAGGTGCCCACCCTCCTCCTCCTCCAGAAAAGAAGTTTCTGTCCCTCAGTCGCTGCTGACACAGGTGAAAGCTGGAGAACTCTCTGGCTTCACAGCTTGAGATGCAATTTTTTCATCTATAAAAACCCAACCACACAGTGTATCTCAAACAAGTACTAGAGAAGGAGGACTTTGCCTGAGTTGGTTTTGCCTGCTCTCTATAAACAGAAAAATCAATGGTCTTTGTTCTTTTATTGAGGAGAAAAAAGTACTTTTTTCCCACCTGGGAGGGCTAATGGGATACTCTCGTGTGCAGCACCATTTCAGCAGTGAGGGAGGTGTCCCTACTTGATCTCTGCTAATGAAAGTCTTCAACCAGCTGTTCATGCTGCTTCTGGGACAGACATAGAATTTCAGGTTCTGGCTCACCTGATCCATCACTTTGCTAAGCCCCTGTGGGGTCCTGTGCAGCACTTTTTGAGTGTAGTCCCCAGGAGGGTGTGACTTGAAAGTCATGGCCTTTTCACTGGCCAAAGGGCTAGTGGTGCTGTGGAACACCTCTGTAAACTTGGCTGCAAAGGTTGAATGTTCTGATGGACACTCACAGGCGTCTGAGCCTCCCAGGTTGTGTCTGAGTCCCCAGCAGAGTCAAACCCAACAATACCTGTGTGCAAAGCTAAGAGGACTCTTTTTTTCCCCCTAGATTTCAGACCAGCAAGATCTAATAACCTTTACTTTGGTCTCCTGCACATCCTTCTGAAAAACGAAGCATGTCAGATCCTCAGAAATGAAAGGAAATGGGATAACCTTATACCTGAATTGGCATGGGCATGTCTTCTGTCATTCCTCAGTATTTTGCCATCCCATGTTTTACGCGGCTCACCTTTCACATTGACAAAAGAGACAACAGATGTTATCTTTTTTATTTCTAGAATACATGACTCCTTCAGAGCAGCTCTGTCATTTATCTTGCCAAATATTTAGCAGTGCTCAGTATGTGAGGCTCTTCAGGAAGATTACAAGATTTCTCATTCTTGCTGCCTAGAATTTAAACAAATACAAAAAAAAATTGATATATTAAAGAGGAAGAGGATATAATTGACTAAGTATGGTGCTGGGAGCTAAATCACTGTTTCAGCAATTGAGGAATACTGGCCACCAGTCTGGGTTGGTGGAACTGCTTGGATGCCAAGCATCAACATCAATTTCCATGTTGCATGTCATGACAGCCTGTTGTCACTTTCAAGAGGACTATAACCGAGGTTTATCATAATAGCAGCCTTCAAAATCAAGATAGTTCAAAGCAGTAGCAGCCTTGCAAATTATTACACCCACTGCTTGTGTGTGTATATTTATCTTCTTCTCATCCTCAGAGTTCCAGGTTTTTATCAGAGGTTTTTGCAGAGTGGAACTGGAAGTTGTTGACACACTGCACCCAGTAACACTGAGTGTGGGGAGAGGTGTCCGTGCCTGTTTCAGTGCCACAGGGAGAGCAGATCGTGGCACATGAGGAATGTGGAACTGTTGTTGATGCTTATTCTAATGCAAGAACCAACAAAGGACAGCTGGTTTACAAAAAGAAAAGGGAATATTTTTAACAACATCTAGTAGAATTTAAGAAACTCATTGTAAAGGCAAAAATCATAAATACATTTTTGTGCCACACTTGCTGTGGCCTGAGAGTCAGATGGTGAGAAATAACCATATGAAATGGTAATTTCAAGGAATAGTGTGAACAGGTACTATTGCACTCATATTATGGTGTCATCTGCTGCTGCCCTGCTAAACTTGATTCCAACTCAAATTATTCAGGAAGAGACAATACTGAGCTGGTTCTTCAAACCGGAGAGATGGAAGATAGCTCTGGGCAGAACTTCAAGAGTGAGAAATGTAATTTGATAATCTCGGGACAACACCTAATTAAGAGCCCATTGGAGGTGGAGGGCATGTTAGTTGTTCCCTAGCACCAGTGGGTCTCTGACCAGGGTTTGGCACCTGCCCTGCCTTTCCTGTGAAAGTGTAGGTGTTTCCAAACTATGCCTAAAAAGCTGGGGGGAGGAGATGAGCTTTGAACTTTCCTTTTTTGGTAGTACATCAGCTTTGTTTTTGATAGTACATCAGCTTTGTTTTTCCCATCATCTTTGTCCACCCTCACTCCTAGCAAAGATGCCTTGTTGTTAGCAGAGATTTTTTTATGTAGCCCGGATTAGAACTGACTATTTTGCAGTTCTTTATTCTCGATTCAGGACGTACAGACTGCTCTCTGCAATGTAGTAATGAGATCTGGGATAATAATATCAAGCTATATCTAAACAATTGGATTAAAGGAAGCCCTTGGAATAGGACAGAGGTTGGTGTAACTTGCTGGATCACGTGTCTGATTGCTGGCCAGTTCCCTAGGGACGAAGTTTTTCGTCCTGGCAGAGCTCAGCAGCTTTCAGCTTCTTTGATGATCAGCATTTTGTACCGAATGTTTTAAAATGTTTGGAAAATGCAGCATAAGGGAGATTGAAGGTGTTATCTTTAATTGGACTAACTTAAAAAATTAATATTGAAGAGTTTTCTCCTTGTTGTGTGGCTGTTGACCTGATGTTAAGAATAGCTTATGCTGGTCTGGGGGAGAAGAGCAGAGGAATGTATTTTGCTTTTGGTTTTTTTGTGCTTTGAATTTTGGATTTTGGTGGGACAGGAGAGGTTGCATTCATAGACAGTACTGAGGAAGAAGTCATGGACAAGATGGGGAAAGGATCTACAGTTTCCTGTAGTTGCTATTATGTTTAGAAAAAAAGGGTCTGATCACGAATAGGAAATATTTTCAAAGGTCTTTTTAGGTGTTGGGCTGCCTGTGATGATCTGTTCATGCATGCAGCTGGGAAAGGCTCCAGCCAGCATGAAGGTGTTGGTAATATCTGTTTGTCAAGTTCAGAACCAGGAAGGTAGATGGTAGATGGTCCTCCTAGATGAAAGGTAGATGGACTTTTTTTTTTAAACTTGGTGAGGCTCCTTTGGTAATCACTGCTCGGAAAGTAATGGCCTTACAGAATGGAATTGCAATTGCCTGCTTTGACCTCAAAATATTACTTTGTCATCTTTGCCTTTCCCTCTCCCTTTCTCCTTGGAAAATTAACATTAGATAAGAGTGAGGTAGATTCTTTTCTAGCTTATTCATTAGCAGCAGCAGCAGCAATGTTGTTAATTATGTTTTGATTGTAGAGGCTGTATTATGAGTGGCCAGAGAACACAGAATTAGTTTCAGATTTTCATAGCTAGAAGGTGGGAAAATTCTCCTCTGGGTTGCAGACTAAGCAGATTTCCTCTGGATATCACTGAGGCACAATAAACTGCAACTTGGATGCTTTTGTATCATAGCTTTGCTCTCCATGCACAGATTTTACTGTAGGAAAAAATACAGCCCACTTCTTGGAGTGTCTTGTTCTTTTTTTTTATGTGCATCATCTTAGCTTCAGCTGGTAGAGCTTTCTAGGTTTTTGTTTTGTTTTGTTTGGTGGTGGTTGTTGTTTTTGTTGTTGTTTTTGGTTTTTGTTTTTTAATTCTTACAAGAACAGTCAGAATGTTCTTGAGGAGCCCTTAACTGTTTTTTTGGGTCTTCCTATATGAGTTAGGAGCCTGCCAAAGCCTACAGCCATCCTCCCTGAGCAACACTCAGCAGCAAGCAGGACGGGAGCTGGTTACTTGGCATGATAAAGAACTACAACCTTTCTTTTTATTTTTAGTTTTGTAATTTATTTAAATTCGCAACAGTTAATAAAAAATTTGTCTGTGACTCAAAATAATGAATAATTTGTTAATAAAACCACCACCCTGAGCACAAGTACAAGGGAGTGTGGCACTGCAAATACATTTATCTTACAAAACACTTATCTCGCCTGCTCTTGCCATCCCAGCATGCTGTGGTACTGTGTTTCTGGCAAACTGAACTGAAGGTATCCAATTCACCTGACAGTGTTTTCTGACTTGCTCAGTCTTCTGGCAGAGACCTTTTCAGAGTCTGCACTTATTGCCTTTATGCTCTTTGTCCCTTTACAAGTGCATGGGGGATTTTGCTGGTCACTGGGATGTGTTCAGCACTACAAGAGTGTTTCTAATAACCAAATTTTACTCCTGGTGTCTTTATAAACTCCCTCAGGTCTTCCTCATGATTTCTTCTTCTGAAGTCGGCCTGCACATGTTCCTTTGGGCTTTTTACATCAACACTTGATAAGTCCTGTGTGTTGATAAGACATGATAGCACATTCCTGAGGAATCCCTGGAAGCACAGGGCACACACTTCACTGCGTGGAGACAGACAAACCATGTTTAAAATGATCTGAAGCAGGGCAGACCCTTCTCAGCCCTGAGTTCCTCAGAATTTAGTGGAAACTTCAATGTTGGATGAGGAATTTGAGGCGGAACATGAAACAATCCCTTTCATCCCCAGCTGAAGTGTTGGTACTCATTTTGTCCTTGGTAATTAAAGGGTATTTCTTGTTTTTCTCACTCTTTCAAATCTGTATCAGTAGGATCTTTGGAATAATTGCTCAGAACAATAAATGGAAACAGAACATCACTGATCTCCTTGGCTGGGAAATTTGTGAAAGGGAATGAAAAAAGGGAGAATTTCCCTGTCAGAGCTGCAGCTTGGAGCTCAGTGGGGTCTGAGCACAGAAAGAGCAGCTCTGTGTCAGCTTTGAAGAGGTAAATCCTTGAATTCACTGTGTGTGTGTAAGTTGCACATAACAGGAAATAACAGACTCCTAAAAATTACGATAAATTTCAAGGAACTAAGCAACTAGTGTCAGAGAAATGGGTGCAAGAAATATTTAAAAAGAAAACAAATGCAAGTAGAGAGAAAAACAGGCAAGGATTTAAATATATCATAAGGACATCACAACTAATTCATCTGATAAAGGAAGATACAAGACAGAAGAGGTGATTGATGTAGCTCAAAGATTTGATGGTACAAAGCCTCCTTTACTTGAAATGATGAAAGGAAATAGGGCAAAAATCAGAATACTGAGGATTATTTATGATGTAAAGAGAGGGAGAGTAATCAAAAAGGCTGAGTAAATTCTAAAATGAAATAAGAAATGGCTTATGGTGTATGTGGGGCAGGGAGAATAAAGAAATCATTACTAAACAGAGAGTCACTCAGGAATCTAAAATGGATGAGCCCTGAACTGATTTCATAAATGGGCCTTGACAAAGGGGAAAGCATAGCAGCACAAGGTATCTGTGAGTAATGGAAACATTTCACAATGTGGGATGTTAATAGAACACTTGGAAAGGAGGACTATAAATAGAAAACCAGTTCCATGCATGTGCCGTTTATGTAAAAGAAATTAATTAGTATTTTTTTTTGCAAAACATTGAGAATTTGGAAGATAATAAACTGCTGAGATAGTGAGGGATTGCAGAATCCATGTGAGGAACTCCTTTTCCTTTTTCTCCTTTCAGAAAAGGGATTCGAGTCAGTAGTGCTCAGTACATGGTAAAATATTGTCCAAATTTTTCTGGCTCATGATCTGTGAAGCATATTCACTAAAAAGCTCCTACGCTTGGAAGCATGTCTGCCACGAGGTACCTCCTGCTCCAGGAGAGAGCTGCCTGGATGCTTGTTTTGGTCTTTTTAGTAAGTGTGGATGACTCTGGATACCTAAAGAAGTAAAATAACTTCTTGTTTAAGGTGTGTTATTCCTGTAAGTTTGAATAACCAGACTGGATTTATTCTGCTGGTGAATCTTTGACAGAGCTAATGTCTACTCAGCCACAGAAATGTGAATGCCCTGGGAAGCGTCAGGGTATCAGCACTGCATTAAAGAAGCCGAGGTTTGCACTTACAGGGAGAAGTATTTTTAAACATGTAATACATAGTAGATGCCTGAAATAAATAGAAGATTTTTATCAGTAACTTCTGATCAAGGATTATATTGTATTTGAGAAGAGTGACAGTGACAGTGTTGCAGAATTCCATCAGATTAGATGTAAATTTCTCAATAATTTTTGTATTAATTTCTGCATGCAAGATGGCAAAAGTGAATTCAGGAGCTGAATGATGTGAAAATATGTAAGATTGACATTGCAAGCCTGATATTTTCCCCATGCTGCTCTGTAGAGCACCCAGACAAAAAAAAAGTTGTTGAATTTCTGCAAAGCACAGGCAGTTAGAAAAACGGATGGAACAGTTGCTGGGAGATTAGTAAATGTGAATCCCAGGCAACACCATGTCTAAAATAACTTTTCTGAGTAAAACTGTGTTTAAGGGCTAGAAGTAATGATTTATGAAGAAATATGAAAAGAATTAGATGTGTTTAACTTGGCAAAATAAATGAAGAGTGTTGTACTTGTCCACAAGCATATGAAGAGCATAAACAGAAACCATGGAGAAGAATTGCCTTGGACAGGGCCTAAGGAATGCAAATGAAATGTATTGTGATCATAATGCAAGAAGGAAAATGTATCTTAGATATCAGGTAATATCCTCCATTAGCAAGATTTATGAGACCCATCATGATGGGAATATGAAGGAAATGATGAAAAGTCTATTGACTGAGTCAACCAAAATTGGATTAGAAGGTGTAGAACACTTCAGCCCTGAAAAGGAAATTGTCACATGCCCAACAAATATTGCAGACTCTCGAGACTGTGGCATAACACAGATGTATTTCCAAGTTTTCTCTCAATGTCAGAGATGCAGGTTCTGTCCTGGTGTGGGAATGCAGGTGGGCAGTCACTGAGCAAGTGTGCCTTGGTCATGCCTTGCCTTCTCTCAGCCGAAGGTCCGTATGAGTCTTGCAGCAAAGAGTCTTCATAAACGATGGCACAGAACCATACTCCTTCACCCCATGAGTGTCCCTAGAACCAGAGGGTTCCACAGAGAAACTGGGGGCAGAACATTTTGATCTTACTCTACTGTCTGTCTCCCAGGTACCTGCCCAGAGGGCTCCCAGACTCCAGGGCTCACTTCAGAAGCTCAGGAGTGTTGATTGTAGTTGCCAGACACTGTGCCAGAGAACTCTGGCTCTCATCTGGTGATAAGCCTAAGTGATAGACTTGGAAGGGGTCCCACTCGTTTTCACCTTCAGCAGCTTGCTCTCAGGAGTCAGCCACTGCCAGAGCTGAGGCAGACGGCTGGTTTGGCATCCAGCACCAAGTGTTTCTCTGGCACTGCTCCATGTCTTGTATCATGCTCAGCACTAAAGAACTTCAGAGTTTATTGAGCCTCTCTCCACAATTGGCTTCACCACAGGTTTTGGGGTCAGCGCTCCTGTTGTGACAGCAGGTTTTGCTTAGATTCTTACCTGAGATCATGGCTGCACTGTTCAGCTCCTGGAAACTTTCGGTATGGTAGTGGCTAGTCAGCTTCTGCCCCGTTTTAAATCCTTATGAATGCCAGTGTTGGCAATTCCCTTGTGTCATGTCATCAAGGCTCAGCCTTCAGTAATTTGCCACTTTCCCTTCAGGGAATCTGAGGCACCTGCACAGAATTGTTTAGAAGAATTTAGAAGGTTTGAAAGGTGCCTTGTGGATCTAGATCGGTGATCTCCATGGCGGGATGTACAAGACAATCTATTAGGGCACAGGAAGAAAAAAAATTTTTTTTTTGCAGTTGATAGATTTTTAAAATTTTAAATAGTGTGTATTTCATCCTTATCTTTTGTAAATTTTTTTTTTGTGTATGTTTTATAAAGTATATAATACAGTCGTATGTGGAGATCATTTATAGATAAATGCACATACATTGGTGTGCACACTCAAAATTTTTTTACTGATCAGGTGTACAATCAAAAAGTTTGGAGTCCCCTGATCTAGATGTTCAGGGAAGGATGAGGACGATGGCCGTGGCACAAAGATCTTCCACAAAGAGAATCCTAAAGACTGATGATAACCTTTGAAGAGGGAGTATGACACAAAGTAATGAAAAGTAATGAAAAAAGCCTGGGAGATGCTGCTGGGAAGGTCTGTGCTCCCTTGTGTTGTCGTGTAGGTGCTTGAACGCTTTTTCATGTACGCTGGGGTGTATTTTAGCCTTATGTAAATCCACAACTCCTGTGTAGTTAAATAACATCATCAATCCTGCCTTCTCTGCCTGGTTCCTGTGTCTCTTCACTGAGTCCAGCCCAGTTCTCCGTATCCATCTGCTCTCATGGAGCATCCAAGCCTAGTTTGGACAGTCAGGCAACCACAAGTCCTGGAACATGTCCCCAGCAAAAGGCATAAATGCAGCTGGTTCCACTCATGGGCTGGTGTCCCATTTTCAGCTGTAGCTGGTAAATGCAGCCACAGTCTGATCATTCAGAACATTAATTTACAGTCTTTATTATGGCTTCATATACGTGGCCCAGGGCTTCAGCAGACTCATTCTCAGTGCCACAGCCATGGCTCTGCCCAGGGGAGGCCTTTGCAGGACATGAATGTGCTGCCTACAGAAAAATTGTGTCAGTTTTTACACTCCCGGATCTCTGATTGGCACCTGCCATCTGATCTTTCTCCGAGGCAAAAAACACAGTAAGGTCTCGGCAGTTTTCGTCACACAGTGCAGACAACATACCTATTTGCCAAAGATACGTGCTGCCAAACTTTGAGCTGTCATTCCAAATTAAGATGTTAGAGCTTTCCTTGCCTATGATAAGTCATTAAATATTGCTCAATTACCCTTGCATTGAGCCTTTTTTTAAACTCGAGCTTACTTTACTGAAAGGCATCCTGTCTTGATTTGGAGATATTAAAAGATGAAAAATCCTCCTTCCTTTGATAGGGCAGGGTTTTTAATGTCTAATCATTCTCACTATAAAACTGTGCCTGATTTCCAATTTAAACTGGTCTGGCTTCAGCTTCCAGCAATTGGTTCTTGTTATGCCTTTCTTGGCTGGATTAAAGAGCCCTCTAGGACCTGGTATTTTCTCCCTTTGAAGGTACTTATACGTCGTAATCAAACCATCTCTTGATCTTTTTAATAAACTAAACAGATCGAGCTCCTTAAGTGTCTCATTCTCAGGCAGCTATTCTAGTTCTCAAATAATTTTTATGACTCTGCACTGTCTCCAATTTTCCTGTGTCCTTTTAAAAACACGGCCTCCAGAAAAAAAGGCACTCAGGGTATTTATAGTCAACTGCTTGTCCCTTTTCCCAAAATCCTTTAGATTCTCTTATTTCCATGTTATGGGTTCCCTAGTCTGTAGAAGACTTTCTTGCTCCTGGAAACTATGACTGCTGATGTCATTTGCAGCAGGTGAGCCAGAAGTGCTCCCAAACAGGTAACCTAGCACCAAAAAAAATGTGTGGACCTTTGCTCTGATCGGTGTAATTGTTCTTACACTTTTTTTGCCCATTTGTAGGAGCTATTTTAAAACATTAGTGCTTGGGAACTGGGACCTTTGTGTATTTTACATTCTAAAAGGAGAAGAACTTGAGCTGTTTGGGGCTGTCCAAAATCGCTATCGATTGTAACTGAGCCTGTTTGTTCTTGTAGAGGAAACTGAGGCTTCTACCGCCCCCCAAAAGTGATCTCAGTGACCAAAATGGTGTTTCAGTTCAGACGATGGTCGTAAGAGATAACGCAGGGGGACTGGCTGGGGAGGATAGAGTTCAGGAACTACTTACACTTCTCTAATGAGCCCAGGAAGCTGCCCTGGTTGTACAGGGAATGATGCTGTCTGTGAGGATTTTATAAACCTGTCTAGTGCTGCTTCTCGGACTCGACTGTTGCTTTGTTGGGGTTTTTTTCTCCTGCAATGTATCTGTGTTTATTAAGGGGACAGTGGATGATCACTCCCCACCCCAATAAAAAGGAAATTTTCCAGGTGTTGCCTTGGTGAATTTATTTCTGTTGAAATCCCTTACCCTTTTTGGTCCCCTTTCCAATTCTGTTCCTGTTATTAGTCATAGTTATCTTCTGCTGACTATAAGCAAACTGGAGGCCAGATCTGGGGTACCTCGTGTTGCCAATATTAGGTATTTTTTCTGTTGCACCAACCAGCCTCTGAGATATTTATCCTTGCAATTATCCACCAGGTAGGCAACAGCTATTACCTGGTTTTAAGACAGGGAGGAGAAGCCGAGGTATGGAAAGCTTCAGTAGGTCAGGGCTTGAACTAAGATCTTCTAAATCTGGGGTAATTGTGCCTCCTCTCTGTTCCATCTTTAAAAAATAAAGAACACATGTTAGTTCTGAGGCTCGCTTTCATCTTCACTATTCTGCCTTCAGAAATCTTCACTCCTCCTCGCCGCACTGCGGTCGCCCTCGAAGAGTTGCACAAAGGCTGTCAGTCGCTTTGGTTCACTGTCGCCAAATATCGAGGAAAAATAGGAACAATTACAAGTTTAATATTAAAAGAAGCAATTTCATTTCCTTTCTGGAGTCAGCGTAGTTTTTTAATGCTACCTGAAGAAGTGGAATCCCTTGTGCCTGGTGAACGGGGGTCATTTACCTCAACTCGGATCTCAGTCCCAGCGTGCAGGAGACGGGCTCGGGGACACCTGGGACCCCGCACGCAGCGCGGCCGGGCCTGGGCTGTGGCTCGGTGATGGCTGTTTTATTTTTAATTCCCAGCTGGGCCCGACTGCCAAAACCGGGCCGTTGTTTTTTAATTAAACTGTACGGGGGCAAGAAGAGCTACTAAAGGCCGCCAGGCTGTGCAGGAAGCCGCTGCCCGGGCTGGGCCGGGAGCGGAGCCAGCCCCGCTCTGGCCGCGGAGGTGTCCCCGTGTAGGTGCCCCGCAGAGGAGCTGTCCCCTCAGAGGAGCTGTCCCCGCAGAGGAGGTGTCCCCTTAAGAGGAGCTGTCCCCGCACAGGACGTGTCCCCTCAGAGGAGCTGTCCCCGCAGAGGAGGTGTCCCCTCAGAGGAGCTGTCCCCGCACAGGACGTGTCCCCTCAGAGGAGCT
>VZRV01007674.1:173918-220772 GCA_013398115.1 Falcunculus frontatus
GCGGCAGCGCCCCCTGGTGCGCCGCGGTGGCTCCGCGCCGCCCCCGCCCGGGGGCCCCCCTCAGCCCCGGGTGTCCGGCCGTGGCCGGCCGTGGCCGTGCGCCTCGCCCGTGCGGGCGCTGCCGTGATGGGCACAGGGCACAGCCACAGCGCTACGTGTGGTGGCGCCGGGGCTGGGACGGGTGCCCGTGCCCGGGGCCGCCGCTCCGGGGTGTGGCGGAGGTACCGCTGAGCTTCAGGCGTGCTGGCAGCGCTGGCAGGAGCTGCCCGTCACCCCCGGAGCACCTCAGCGGGGCCTGGGGGAGCTGTGACCGATAGAACTGGCACTTTAAAACCTGCTCGGGATCTCCGTGGGCTGGGCAGCAGCTCCCCAGGGATGCTGCGAGCAGAGGCCACTGAGGCCCTACAGCAGATGAGGCTCCACAAGGTGTGAAGGGCAGTTGTGTGTTGTGACCCCTCCGTGCTCATCCCTCATCCCTCCCAGCTGGGTTGTGGGGGCTGGAGGGGAAAGTCCCTTGCTGCTGCCCCAGCGAGCAAGGAGGCTGCTGGCTGCTGCAGGGGAGAAAAGGCTGAAGCTGCCAGAAAAAAACCTGTAAGGAATAAAAGCCTACAAATTGGGGAGAGCATTCTCCTTTGACAGAGTAAAAATAAAACCTGGAATGGGAAAGGAAAGGCGTGAAAGAGTTAGTGACAAAATATCATGTACAGCTGGGGAGATGATGGTTTTATTGGTATTGCGGGGGGGAGGGAGAAGCTGAGAGGCAGTGAAAACACAATTTGGCCTAAAATTGAATTTCTCTGATAAGGAATTTCAGAAGCGGCTGCCTCATTCACTGTGCGGCCAAATAATCATATGCGCTTTAATAATCTTTATTTTACAGGAGTATGTTGCCAGGGCAACAGAGTGTAAGCAGGAGCACAGCACCTTGCAGATCACAAAGGCAAAGCTGCAGAAAGACATTTCAGCGACTTTCTCTCTCCCTTTTGCAATGTAATGACGACTTATTTTTCATGCACTGATTTAATAATCTTATTGAAAGATCCTTTCCCTGTTTCTCTTATTCTTGTCTGTCTGAGCGCGGACAAAGGCAAAAATCTGGAATTGTCAAGCCCACTGGGCTCAGCAAACTAACAGATGTAATATGTTTAGCATTTTTATGTAATTACTTTTTATTGCTATTTTACCCCTGCTTCTATTCCTCCCCGGTTAGATGCTGCTTCCATTCCATTCCAACCCAATCAGGGGATGGAGAGGGGCTGGGGGAGAGTTGGTAATTGACGGCATTAATCGGGAATTATTAGTGGGACGTGTTTTCAGAGGTGGGGGTTGGGTGCAGCAAGAGACCTTTTAGGAAGGGTGAATTGAATTATGGGCGATGCAATAATGAAGCCTGTGGGCTGTGAGCTGTAGAGGACACTCATCCTCAGAGCTCTGAGTGTTATTTATCAGGGGCTCTGCTCTCTGGGTGAACACCAGCATGTTGCCCTACTGACATGCTCTGGATGAGGGGGTCTCAACTAGCTGGTCTGAAAAACAAGCTGATTTGGGATGATTAAAAATGGAAACTTCTAGTGATCTTTGATGTTGGTTAGACTGGGAGCAGAAATGCTGCAACCAAACCCTCAGCAGGGCACAGCCAGTCTGTCTCTTGTAAACATTTTGCCTCTTGTTCTTTCCCAAGGGCCAGGCTGAGGAAGGAAGCGTGTGAAAAGCAATCGTTGCAGGCCACAGAACGGGAGATAGGGGAAGGCTCTGTGAAATGAAGTACAAAAACCCTGGGTTGTCTCACTTTGGCTGAGGAATTCCAAGAAATCAAGAACAAATGCTGACACTGGAGCTCAGCTGTGCTCTGGCACTGCATGTGGCAGGGCTTGGCTGGCACCGGGAAGCAGCAGAATATGTGGGTTTGGTGGGCTGACAGGCTCAGGAAAAGGACACGGTGATGGGGGTCTGCAGCCTCAGCTGAGAATGTCACAGTTTCATAGTACAGGCTCAGAGATGTTACTGACATGGAACTTTGCTTTAGGAGGCCAGTTCTTTAAAGGACAGCACATAGATTTATGTATTCTGCATTTTGAGAAATAATTACATGAAGTGATATATAACAATATATAAAAAATAATACATTTAATATATATATAAATAATATTTAAGCCAAGCAGTATTCTCCCTACAGGATCACTTTGTGGCAAACACTACTGGTTTTCTCTGAGTTAGCATCCCCTGGTCACTGTGAATGTGAGATATTCCTTGAACCAGGGTTTCACAGAGCAGCAAAACTGCCCTGAAGCACATTGTAGAAATGTCTAGAAGCTACATTCAGGAGTGGGAGGTGGTTCTGCAGAGAGCAACCAAACCCTTGGACCAGATGTGGGGACAGTTGCATGCAAGAGAGGGGGAAAGTCTGCTCAGAGACTTGGGCATGAGGCCCATGAGTCATGATGTCCCTGTGTTTCCAGGTTCAGAATGTTTCCAGTCACATGGAAGCATTAATAGTAATACAGTGCTTGGAGTCTATCACTAACGTCTAATCATAGTACAGACAAAAACTGCAGTTCTGAGGCCCAGTTAAAATTCTGTTGTTTTCTTTAAAAACAGATGAGCACTTAGACCTGAGACATCCAAGTCCAGGGAGTGAACCATTCCTGGCTGCAGGAACAAGAGTGTGTGATTCTGTACAGAGTGAGGTGAGCAATTAATACTGCATTGATGTGTTCAGTTTGTTAACATTTGTTTATAAACCAAGTGTAAGGACATTGCACTGTCACTAACAACTTCAGCTTGGCTTTTAGAATATTTGCAGTGCTAATCCTAGACAGCACAGGATCAGATAATGCTGTGGTATAAAAATGACTCAATAAAAGGTTCTGCGATAGAATAATGTACATTAAATATCTACAATATAGAATGCAGTAATATACCTTTTATACAATATTATATATGTAAGTATGTAGAATTATTAATTTGTAATTTTGAATATGTATGTAGATTGAGGAGTTTAGGAACTAAGACAATTCTTTAATGTTGTCATAAAAAGGAAAAATAAACCCTCTTTTTTCTGAGCAAACATATCCCAGGTTTCACCTTCCTTCTACTAAACAAAGGAATTGCAGTGCTGTAACTACTGCTAAAGGTTTTATCTGATTAGAAAACTCAGCAGTGCCTGACACTGAACTGTCCTATTGTCCCTAATCTGGAGGATATGCAGGATTTTCTATAGCCGTTGTAATACTTGTCCCTTTTTTTTTCATGGACAGGTCTGATTGCTAATATACTAACTGGGCTGTATTTTCCTTATGAAAAAAAGGCTTTTCATTAAGCAGAAAATGCTTGATTATGTACAAAACTATTTTTACTGACTATAAAAGCACATGAGCATCCTTCAAGTTGTGCTCCTAAAGCTTTTCTGTGGCATGTAGGGTCAGGACAGGAGATGAACAGAAAAGCTTGAATGCGAGATTCCAATGCAGTTTGTCTTTTTTCCCCAAAAACCTGGAATCTGCTTCATCTTAGAACTTTTAAATTTTTTTTAGTATAAAAATAATGTTTCTTTGGGTTCCCATAATATGACAAATATTTGGAAATCTGTTTATTTGGAAAAGGGTTGTTTTGTTTCTATAGGTGTATTTAGAGAACCTATGGAGTAAATCCCTTCTCTGCTGCTACCTTTGCGTTAGCAGAAAAGCCAGGAATGAGTGAGCAGCCTGTTGCTTTGGCAGTGTTTGAGGAAAGATCTCCCCTTGCCCATGTCTTCAGAGAGCTGGAGACAAGGTCACACTGATCTGAGGAAAGCCAAGTAATTTCTGGAAATCCCAAATCAGGCGGACAATGTGGGATCCACCATTCAGATTTAGATGAAGTCACCTTCCACACTGCTTTCACTGATGTTTAAGATTTTTTTATTATTATTTGGTATTGGCTGGTTTCTGTGAAATCCAACAGCTCTGCTCCTCTAGGCTCTAGCCAAGGAAATCATCACAGTTTTTGTCATCTCCGCAGCATCTCATTTCATAGAATCTCTGCACATTGATTCAGTTAAAATATGTAGATAGAAGATTTCCTGAAAGCAGTCCTCCACGGAGCCTGCAGGAAGGCAGCTGACTGCAACCAGACTGGGCCACAGAAAGAACCGTGGAACAAGGTGAACTGCAGACTGCCAGACACTGGACAATATTTCTGTATTTCTGGCGGAGAGGGAGACTGCATTTTTGGCTCCTTAAAGCCAGTGCTGGCTGAGAGACTGTTTGCTGGAGGTTCCTCTACAATTCTTAAATCTCCTTTTTTCTGTTTTAATAATAATAAATTTTAA
Source organism: Falcunculus frontatus (assembly GCA_013398115.1). Classification (NCBI taxonomy): domain Eukaryota; kingdom Metazoa; phylum Chordata; class Aves; order Passeriformes; genus Falcunculus; species Falcunculus frontatus. Next base: position 178,228 of record VZRV01007674.1, read on the forward strand.
AATTGAGAGAGTTAAAAGGATTTTTATTGGTTCTTTGTAAGATTCAATGGGGAAGCCCAAAGCTGAAGCAAGGTGGAAGAACCTGTACTTGCTGCAGGTGGAAGCAGGGTTATTGCCATCACAATATTGGAAAGGTTTGTCTTTGTACTGATTTTCCTATTTTCCTTAGGAATGATGGGATAAAATTTTGGTGAGAAATTGAAGCCCAGCAGCTTAAATACCCACGTATTTCTAGCACAAAATCTGGGCAATTTGCTTTCCTCTTCCTGCTAGCTCGTATCCTGCTGCCTTTTGAAATGGAAACTCTTCTGACCCTCTAACCCTCTTGTTACTCAGAATAAAACTCTTTTAATTGTGTTTTGGAGGAGCATGCAAGGAGCTCCCATACTACTAATCAGCTTTGCTGGTTTGGGTCTGTATCTCCAGGATTCATGTTGGCGGAATAGCTCGATATAATTGCGGCTCTGCATCACTGATTTAATGCTGGAGAACTTTAAAGGTGCAGGTCCCCATTTCTATCTGTGTGTTACTACAGAGTGTGAGCAGCTCCTGGGCCCTCCTGGCACTACCTGGGACCCTGCAGGAGGACTTGGGCAGGCCCTGCTGCTCTTTGGGGTGCCTGAGGGGCTTCCCACAGTGTCAGAGAGGATGACTGCCTGCTGGGCAGGGCTCGTTGTGGGCACAGCATTAACACTGTGACAGTTTTTGGAAGAGACCTTTCGTACCTGTCTGTTTGCTATGTATCATGTGGAAATGCAAATCAGCTTTAGTGCCTGGCACCTCTTCACAAAATTAAAACCAGAAAACCCCAAAACTGTTCTAGCAAGAATCTGTGTTTTGTACTAGCCAGAAGCAGGTCTGGATGGATTTAAGCAGACCAGTCTTAAGCTGTTTGAGGTCATCTGCAGCTTTTGTTTGAAGGAGGGAACTGCTGCCTTTCAATGCCAGAACTTCAGCCCTGGATAATACTGAAAAATCCTCCTTTAAATTAGGAAGGTGGAAGTTGATCAATATAAAATCCTGCCCTGCTGAAGCTCTCCCTTGGGCAGACCCTCACCTGTTTTACCACTGTTCCTTACATCATTTTCCTTCTCACCTTCCTCAGAAAACACACTGCTTTAGCTTTTCACATTTCAGTATAACTGTGTTTAGCACCGAGGTTTGCCCCCGCTGCAGCCCATTGTACACAGAGCTGCCACTGCTGCCCATTTACTGACGTTTGTTCATAGCTCTGCTAATGTGCCTCTGTTTGGCCTTCAGCATTCCAGGAGTAGGAATGCCACTTAACCTGAGTCCTGGCTCCCTGATCCTGTTTGATCAGGAACAGTGATGCAGGAACTACCTCGGACAAATGACTGTACTGAGAACACTCCCAATTGCCCTGTAATAAACCTGCCGTCCTCCCTGAAAGCCATGATAAGGACAGAGAGGGCAACAATGATTGAAAGGTCAACAAGTTTGAGCACTGACAGAATGAAAGAAACAAATTATAATGCTGAGGTCATGATGCTGGGAGTACCCTGTGTCTAAATCCTGGTGTGGTTGGAGCCCAGGTGCATCAGCATGAGTGCCACCCTGTCCTGGTCCCACTGGAGAGGATGCAGGATCTCAGCATCCCTTTAGCCTCTCTGTGGCTGAGTGCTCACAGGCTCGACTTCAGTGCTGGAGATCTCCAAGTGTCACAGTGCCAGGCTCCCCACGTGAGAAGGAGCTCTGTGCTGGTGAGTCTTCCAGCCTCCAGCCTCCCCATCTGGGCCAAACACACCTGGGGCAGATCCCATCGGTACTGGTGGGGTGGGTGCACCTGGCTCTTGCTGGGCTTGAGTCACAATTTGTCTCTTAATAAGATGTAAGGAGAAACTTTTCAGTGTGTTCTCAATAAGGTAGGAAAATGAAAACATATCACAACTGATGTGTTCTGTCATCTTGTCCATTTGTTCTGAAAGGGATGGTCCTGGCAGAGCTGGCTCTGGGCCTCATCCTACTGACACAAAGCTGGGAGAACAATCTGCTAGCCAAGAAGCCCGTTGTGCGAGTCCTGTTTGATTTGTTTTAGTAAAACCTTTTATTTGCTGGGGTAAAAATAAATGTTATGGAGCTTCTGTCATCCTACCATTTTGCTGACACTATGCTCTTTTGGGTGTTGGCCTTTTGGATTTGAGACCATTCAAATTCTGGTACTTTTAGTTGTGGGGTTGGTTTTTTTTCTGTTGTAAACCCAGAAATCAATCCATGTGTTCACGCAACAGTCTTGTGTTTCTTGTAGTTTTAAGACCTGAAGTCTGAACAAAAACTGCTGATACTGAGCTGCTGGTTCAGTGTCCCAGGGAAACAGCCCACATGGGCTTTGAAGGATTTAATTAATGTCATAGCCTTTGGGCTTTTTTAAAATTATTATTATAGTTTTTTACGCAGATAGATCACTTAAAAACTTGATCTGTTTTATTACCACAAAGCATGCACAAGATACTATTGTACACATCATCATCATCTCTAAATGTGAAGTGTTTGCACAGATGAGTTTCAGACAACCTGCTGTACAGACTGCAGTTTGGGAAGCTTCATGGGGAAGTAATTCCTACAGAGAAAAGGTTGCAGTGATCAGAGATCCCTCCCAGCAGGAACTGGGGAAACCTGTGCAAGGCCAGGTCCAGTAGAGCTTAGACCTGATGCACCAGCAGCTCCTTTCAGCTAGAAGGGAGCACATCCATGCTTTTGTTTTCACATGCAGAGATTGCTTTTTCTCCTGCAGATGTATGTCCAAACCTGGGTGATTATAATAGAGAATGTTCTTACCACAAACATAATAACCCAGGATGTGATTTCCTGACCGTGGTTGAAACCATGTTTGAGTGACACTGCTCTTAAGAAGACTTTTCTGATTCATTTTCATTCCAGGGTGTCATGCAGACCTTGCTGACACCTGATTAACCTGTTCTTTGTCAGACATTCACCCCCCGTGAGTAAATCTCTTTGGGGCAGGATAGAAGCAACTATATTCTGAAGTCACAGAATCACAGATTGGGTTAAGTTGGAAGGGCCATTTAAAGATGACCTAGTTCAGCCCCTCTGCCATGGGCAGGGACACCTTCCACTATCCCAGGTTGCTCCAAGCCCCGTCCAGCCTGGCCTTGGACACTTCCAGGGATGGAGCAGCCACAGCTTCTCTGGGCACCCTGTGCCAGGGCCTGACCACACTCATCACCACCACACTTGGTCTGCTCAAGAACTGCGGAATTACTCTGGTAATACTGGATATTTTTCTATCAGATGCAACTGAAGGAGAAAGAGTGGCTGTCAGGGAATTGTGACTACATGGTGTGAAAACCCTTCAGGTCAGCTGGAAAGTGATGTGTCACACACTTTCCACTCTGATGCATGAGTCAGGAAGAATGCAAAGATTGGTGGCAAAGTGTGGTTAGGTGGATCAATAAACCACAGGATGTTTTAGATTTTGGAGCTGTAAGGAACAGTGGGAGGCATTGGAAAGTGTGTATTCACCAGCACCTAGGGACTGCTCATGTGCCTGAATGTAGGTATGAAACTAAGAAGTAGGAAATGGTAGCAGGAAGCCTCAAACTGAATTGGCAATGCCACAGAAAAAGTAGGGAAAACCAGGAATAGGGACCCCAGCACATCCTTAAACTTGCTGTGCAGCAAGATGTTTTTCTATGGAGTCTTTGTCCTTTACTGTGTGGGATGATTAAAGTAAAAAATGTTCTTACCCTAAAGTATGACATTCTTTCCCTCTGCTGTGTTCCTAGATTGACTGATGTTCTAATTTTGAACAGATGTCTCTAGTAAGTAAAGGGTGATTCCGTTTTGCATTGGGCAAGTTCTTGTTCTGGCTGTAGATAGGAGGGACACACATTGCTTCCTGTGAAGGTATCAGAGACTCGATCTGTGACTCATTAAATTAATGGTGGCCAATGCTCAGGTTCAGTAACTGTAACAATGATATTCCCTGAAAGTTACCAGCCATTCCAAGGAGGGAAAAACCATGGGATGGTCTTTGGCTTTGTGAGAGGTGACTGATTCCCAGGAGCATTTACACCTGCCAGCCTTTGCTACTGCTGCTGATGCTCAGGGAATCAGGTAACAGTTCAAAGGAGAGGATCTGGAATGTTGTGACTTTGGCCATAAGTTTAAGAGAACATAATTAGAGTTGCTGCCCCTGCATTCAGCTGGATTCAGAACAACATTGATGCAGCTGCAAAAGGCCCAGAGCTGTTGGAGTGTGGCCTGTGATGTGGTTGACTCAGCAGCTGAACTGAGGAATTTTATCTCTAAGACCTCTTTACTGAAACCAAAACATTCCAGAACAGAAATCTCCCAGCACTTTTAAGCAGAGTCCTGGTTAAACTGCTCGGTAGTTTGTGAATTAAAGTGATTGTACTAATTGGATGTTGGACAGAGGCTGACTGAGTTCATGTCTCCTGGCTGGAAATCACGAGCACTGAAAGCTTGATTCACCATGCCTTTATCACATCACCTCCTGTTTCAGGAGTCATGGTCTTTGTTCATGCCAGACTCAAATTCATGTCTGACCTGAAGAGTGCTTCCAGTAGCCTTGGGTCTGGATGCTTCTTTCAAGGCCAAGATGATGAAGGATCTGCGCCTCGATACTCACAAGCTGAGAGCTCTGCTTGGTGTAAGAGCAGGGACTGTCACGTGTGTCCTCTGAACGAGTGTCTGATGCTGGGATGGACTGGGGAGAGTTCCCTGATCACTTGTCCTGTGATGCAGTTCTCTGGTCACCCAGATCGCAGGATTCTTGTTCTCTGCCTCAGCAAAGCTCCTCTGTTGTTAAGTTTTCACTTTATTTGCTAAATTAATTTTCTGTGAACTGAAAAGAGACAATAAGGCTCTATTTGTGTATGTTCTGTTGAGGTTTTAAAAATTTTTTTGGTCCATCTTTCCTTGCTACTAGCTCTTTCAAATGAGGAAATTCAGAGTCATTTTCCCTAGTGCTTTTCATACCCACTTACTTTGTTGACTATTTTGTTTATTGGATTTGTTATTTAAAATCCGTTTCCTTATGGCTCTCTCTTTAATTTCCTCTTCTTTTTAAGGGCTGCGTGAAGGTAAGCTGAGTCCCAAAGCTATTCTATCCTAAATTCTGGTATTTTATATATATAAAACTTCAGGGCTGATGGCAACTATACCTGGGATTATTTATGGGTTTTCATAAAAAAGAAAGAGGAAAATACAGAATTGCATGGCTCCTCTCTTCCTTCCCCATTTCCCAACCCCCTCCCCACAGAGGAGTTTAATGTTAAATGATAAATGTGGAAATTAGAGACCGTCGAGAAAATCCAATTTGGTGAGGAGTTTTAAAAATCCCATAATAAACGCCGAGTGAAATGTATGATTTAATGCGGGGCGCCAATGGCTGCTATTATGTGCTATTAGCAAATCGGGGTTGAGAGTGAATCTTTATCACGGGGCGCGCGCGGGCTGGGGCTGCCTTTGCTGCTGCTATTGATTTGTAGCCGCTTGTCATAATGACATGGGGAAGCAATGAATGGAAGATGTGCTTTTGATAGGATTGAAGGGGTGCAAAGGGGGGAGAAAAAATTCAGCAAGTTTTCTATCTCTTCTGCCTGATTAGATTTTTTTCTTCTTTTAAGAGCTTTCACATTCCAATAAAAATGCTAAATCAGCTCTGAAGCAGAATTGTTAGGGAGTAAATAGCCAGTCACATTTAAAGGAGGAAAAGATCTGACTTTACAGCTCTGGCTTCACAGCAGCCGATGAGGCTAAAGAATATTTCTGGCTCCACAGAAATGACAGTAGTGGGTGGTGTGAGGGTGGCTGGGACCTGGTCAGAGGACCTGCAGGCAGTAGGCATCGACATCTGTGTGGGACACAGTTCGTCAGGATGCACAGGAATTAAATCCCCAGTGCTGGTGTTTAAGGAGAGGAGGGTGTTTTTTGTGACCTCTGAAACAAAAGTGACTGCAATGAAAAAAAACTATAAGCCTTTGCCTTATAGTAACAAATAATAAAGGTCTCCTTTGCATCTGGAAAGAAGATTTTTGTCACTTTAATTACACATGTTCCTTGTCAGAAACCCGACCCAGGTTTAATGGGAAAGGACTGCAAGCCCTGTGCTGTTTGAGGAAAGTAGCGTGACTGTGTTGGGGGCTTTCCTGGGCATCAGGCTCTTAGGAGCCAAGAACAGGCTCCTGCCCAGCCACGCCTCTGGTGCACATGGGGAATGAGACAAAATCCAGGTGTGCTCAGGAGTGGGTCTGAGGGTGGGTTTGCATGTGGCTTTGCCTTTCTGATTAGTAGATCCACGTGCTTTTAACTTCCCATCTCCCAGGTATTTTGCCCTCCCTGGGAAGGGGGAACTTGCCTACATCCTGAGGAGCAGAGCTCCACTTTGAGCTCCTTTGCATCAAAGTCTGCACGTCTTTTCTCATTACCATTATGGTTATTATTGTTCTTGTTATTATTATGATTATAACTCTAGTTGGCCAGGCTGAAGAGCCGTGGGCTGAGTTTGGGACTCTGATATTTGGGTCCTCCCTTTTGGCCTGACCAGCCTCAGCTGCTTACTTACAGAAACCCTCACAGAGCAGCTAAGAGAACGTGGTTTCCAGGGCTCACTGTCAGAGGATGAAATAGCAGATTAGAAATCAATGCAAAGAGTCCAAGTGCCCACTTCATCACTCAGGAGAAAGAAATACAGTATTCCTGGTCTGAGCTGTGTGCTCATTAAAATCACATCCTTTAAAACACCCTTTGAATTAAACAATGATCAGTGGAGATGGGCGGATTTCATGCCAGAGGCAGGCTGATGGCATGTTTGACGTGGTGTTCACCATAACACCCACTGGTCCTACTGGCGCAGCTCATGTCCTGCTGGAGGTGGCTACACATCTGCCACAGAAATTCAGTGCAAACCCTTGATGTGTCAAATGCTGCTTTTTGTGGCAGACAAAACAGAGGGGATTAGCACCTGACCTGTTCCTGCTCAAGAGCATTGACTATGAATCACACAGGGTTGGACACTTTAGGAATCCATCTCACTCCACAAGCCATTCCAGCACTCTCATACAAACAGAATGGATTATTCCTACAGGAATGAACGAACAATGAACCAGTGGGAACCCTTTGCTAGAAGAAAGTGCTATTTTGGGCCAGTCTTTTGTGGTGTTTGATAAGAAGATAACAACTTGATTCTCTACATTTATTTATGAAGGTAAATGTAGGCTGGGAATCAACTTTGGGAAGCTTTTGGTGCTAATGTGATATTGCTTCTAGAATGGTTGCTCATACTTCTGAACAGATGAGTCAGCAAAAGTACAGAGGCAGCATTCCAAGCTCTGGTCTGTCCTGTCCTTTTGGCTCCTAGGTACAAATTTTATGATAACAGCAGAGGAGGCTGATATGACAACAGCTTTCAAACGTGAAGATGCTGCTGCCAAGGGGAAAGGAATAGTTTGTTTCCTGTGTTTAAGATTTAATGGCTTAAATAGCAGCTAAGTTAGATCAGCAGCTTGGAACCTGAAGTCTGTGGATCCCTGGGTTCTTTTGAAAGCACTCTGGTCAATCTGTCTAAGTGTTCAGTGTAACTGTCCGCGTTGTATTACCTGTTTTCTGGGAGCTCAGAGACACTTTTTTGCAAAATGACAGGGAAAGGCCAACTTTGGTCCCTCCTTGTTCCTGCTCATGTCAGGGGTGGGACTAGGTGACCTCTGAAGGTCCCTTCCAGCCCAAACGGTGCTGTGAGTCTGTGATCTGTATGTTTTGCCCCAAGTGCATGGGGTTGTGTGGCCCATGGCATGACTCTGAGCCATTGGATGCAAATTCTGTCAGTGTCTGATCACTATTTAGATCCCTGTAGGTGGAGACATGAACGATCATGTTCTTTTGCTTAATATTTCATTAATAAACCTGGACATAGAAAACCCTAAACTCGCAGTGACAAGGAGAAACAATGGAGTGGCAAACAGTAGCATAATTTTGGTAAGATGCTGTTGGGAGAGCGAAGCTGTGGAATTCCTGAGCTATTGTTTTCCTTCTGCTCCTCTTTCTTATGTTCTTCCTTGGTTGAAAAGGGAGGAGGAGAGAGCAGATTCTAACAGTAGCTTCTAAAATCATCTCTCTTCTTTCAGTGAGTCCAGGTGATCTATCTCCACAGGCTCCTAAAAGCACATTGATAATTTTCAATTTGGAAGCTTTTCTGTAATAAAACTGTGTCTGTTATAGAAGACAAGTTTGGGGGTGTTTATTGTGTTACTGTCTGTTGGAGAACCTGCAAAACCCTTTTCTGTCATTCTGGGGGTCCAAGGCTCTGTCATCCAAGGATCCCCCTGCATGTGCACCCCTCCACTCCCCAGCACCGCTGGGGCTCTGACTCCAGGCACGGCTGTCTGAGCCCCTGCTCAGAGCGTTCAGAGGCATCAGCATGTATGAGCACTCTGAGAGAATAGGAATACAGGAAAAAAGAGATTGGGATAAATCAGGTGTTGACTTAATCATGATCTTTTTAACAAGATGCAGAAATATTCCTCTGCAGACAGTCATGAGGCAGTAAGTCCACTGCCAAATGTTCCTTCTAATTCTCTCATTAAAAAAGAAACATGACTATCTGACATCCTATAGCACAAGTGCCTTCACAGTGATGCCATCCAAGGACTAACCAGGTGGTGTGGGAAGTAGTTTTTCAGGTTACCTCATTTCTGTCCTCACAATGCAAATGTTTAAATATTGCTGGTCTTTGCTGCAGACCCCCTTCTTAGAAATCAGGGGTGGAGTTTCTGGAGCTGTTTACTAAACCTAAATAACTGACCATGCTAAAAGGGAGTGTTCTAGTGCTCCTCCCTTCTCAGCCTTGAAATTTGTTCCTGCACCTCCCTTGTGCTGGCATCGGAGCCAAACCAGAGGTAGCCTGGTGGGCGCTGATGTGGGATAACATCCCATGGGAGGTGAGAGGACATCCTCCTCCTTTTCTCCTCCTCCTCCTCCTTGGAAGTTATCCAGCATGTGAGGTCAAACACACAGTAAACCACTGCATGACAATTTTGCAGGGGGCTCAGTTCCCACCGCGCTGGGGTGGAGGGGAGGCAGGGTGGGTTCCGAGCTCTTTTCGGTGCTCAAGGCTCATGGTGTTGCAGCTGCCAGGCGGTGTGACAGCCACACATCCTGTTAGCCAACACGGCTCCCACAGGCTCTGTGGGAGGTGATGGCTCCGTGGGACACATGCCAGGCACTGAACCAGCATCCCAGGGCATGGATCTGGCTGGGCGGGAGGGAGGAGTGTGTTCAGCAGTAGCCTTGCTCACAGACTGCCAGGATGACAAATATTCCTGAAAGGAGTCCATTAAAGTAAAATAAACCCATCTTAAAATACATAGGGAACATCTATAACAAAATGTATGATGCACACGTGTATATTTGCTGTATTTAAAACCTGAATTTGTGACAGTGGCACAGCATCGCCTTTGTCTGAGGTATGCTCAGAACCACTCAGCGGGGACAATGTGCTTGGGATAATCTGTTGCCTGCTAAAATATGTTCCTATTCTAAGTTAGGTGTGCAAGATACAGGACACGAAACACCAGTTCTCCTGGAAATGTGATCCAGCTGGTCTGTGTGGCCTTTGAAATGTGCACTTCATGCTGCTGGAGATGAGTCAGTCATGGCAACATATGAGAGAGTTTTAGCTTTCAGAGGCATTCCGTCCTCCTGCACCCCTGGGGCAGTTCTGCCCTGCATCAGTACAGCCCTGGAGCAGCTGCTCTTGAAGCCTGAACAGTTCATTTTCCATTCACAAAGTTCTGGCTCCAGCCATGGACAACAAACAGGCTCTGCACGTATGTGTGGGTAGGGAAGATGTGCTTGGGAAGTTTGCAATAGCTCAGATGTGACCCCCTGAATACCTGAGAGGACAATCAGTTCCCTTGGTGCTGATTGAAATCACTGGGCTCACACAGAGCTGTGTGTCACGGTGTTTGTCATTACCTTTCTCCTGGGGTTTCCTGGCCTGAGTGATGCACGTTAGCTGCCTGACTAATGCTTGGCACCATACAGAGATCTGCAAAATGCTTACAGAGGAACAGCAAGCACACCTTTAAATATCTCCTCTTTATGATTTGGCCTGTGAGTCTGATGTTTGCTTGGGCACACAGGTATTTAATCCATACTCAGCTGGAACTCCTTACCTCCACCCTGCAGGTCATAATGCTAGCAGGTGGGAATATGCCAATAAAATGTGCTGATAATTCTCATCCTGCAGCACTCTCTCCGATCAGTCTGTCTCTTCCTTGTTCTCCACGTTTTCACAAACAAGGTAAGGTGAGAGCTATGGGGTTAGGGAACTGCTGACTTTACAGCAGTTCAAGCAGGTGCCAGCGAGGCCTCGAGTGGGATGGGACTGGAGGAGGGAGTACAAACAATGTGTTAGTAACGTGTCCATCCTGGTCTGAAAGTAGGGTGGGGTTCCTGCACTCACACCTGGGGAGCAGAGAGAGCCACAGCTGTGTCCAAAGTGGCTCTAGGAATGAGGCTGGCTACAGATGTCAACATCAGAAATGGATGGCAGTGTTGAACTGGCACTGTGGCAGACAAGGGAGAAGGAGCTTCAGGTTCCAGCAACTCAAAAACCCACTGGAACACCTAGGTGGAAGGAAGGGAGTCGGTCATGGAGAGGGATATCAGAAGGTGTGAGTGCTGGAGACTGCCTGGAGACGAGGGAAAACACTGAAGGAGCGAAGGACCATCGGGTAAATACCAACCTGAAATGTGTCAGATGTGGGGTCAGTGAGTTGTGCCATGAACTGATGTGTCCTGATGGCCCCGAGGGGTTGAGCTGAAAGGAGATGAGCACAGCACCAAAATCTGCAACAGCAGTGATGGGGGCAGGCCAAGAGCTGGGCTGTGTGTCCTGCAGATAGCTCATCAGTGCAACAGAGGCACGGCCCTGCCCACCAGTAAGCCCCAGTATATGGCAATGTGTTCCAGGATTTTAGGATTGCAGGGAAGGAGAGGAATAGAATAACGTTTGGTAAAATCACTGGGGTATAGAAACCTATTTGAGGGTGCAAAATGTCGTGGTGTGCTGATGTGGGGAGAGGTGAGAGCTGGGCTGGAAGAAGGGAGAATAGGGAGAAAGGAACAGTGAAGCTCAGTGGATATTGTCCTGGTTTGGGATCATGCTTAGGGATCCTTGCAGGGCTTAGTCACTGGTGGAGCTTGTGCTGACAGCAGAATTTGGTTCTGGTGCTCTCTGGGAGGTACACTTTCCTGTAGAAACCCCTGAAGCTAACAGGCTCTGGGTTCGAGAGAGAGAAGCCACTCAAGCAATGCATCTGGAACCAACAGGGTTTGTGCCTTTGATAGGGCTGTGCTTCTCGATACCTTCTGTAGCCTCTGAGTCTGGTGAGACCTGAACCTTGCTATAATCATTTCCACATAGGACAACAAAGGTTGCTATTTAACCCAAAATTTAGTCTGATATACCCTCCGTGGCAAATAAGCTTGAATAATGACTGGAAATTATTGTTTAAAAAAAAAAAAATCTGTCTTAATTACATCTCAGAGGATGAAAATCTCCCACCTTGTCTGAGTGCAGAAAGAGCAGCCAGCAAATGGAGGTTTCTCTCTGTCTACTAAATGGAATCTGTCTTCACCAACCCCAGACAGCTCTTAGCCTGCTTATTCTTGTGTTAATTAACGTTTGCACCTCATAAGGACTTACCTGAGTCAGGAAGGGGCAACAGCCCTGCTCCTTCCCCATCTCTGGGCAGACCTTACCTCTGTGTCTCAGACCCCGCTCTGGCTGCTGCCTCGGGAGGGTGGTGGTAGTGCCAGCCTGAGGAATGGGATCGGTGGTGACTGGTAGTTTCAGGTGGGTCTGAGTCCTGATGGCTTGCAGAGAGAGTGAATTCCAAAGGGTTGTGAATGTCTGGACCCCTTGGGAGTTTCATCCACCCCACTAGGCTTGAAATTGTGGGGACAGCTATAGAAATCTGCCTGGATGTGACCAAAGGTGTTAGTTCACCCTATATTAAAGATCACTTCTGGGCCTGGGGTTGACTTCACAAAAGTATAAAGTACTCTGGAGACTCTTTCATCTCCACTAGTAACAGAACAGCAATGTCCTCACAATTGCTGTGACAGATGTCTGTTGGAAAATGAAAGCTGTCTGTTTCATGCAGGAAAAAAGGCCCATTTCTGTCAGCTGCCATTTCCCCCAATGTTGCCAACAAAAAGGTATTTCTGTCCTTGGGGTCTGCCACCACCTATTTGTTCCTCTTGTACAGTCTCTGAAAATCTTAGTTGTTCCTTGCAAATGTGCTGAGTCTGTGATGGAGAGAGCTGCTGCTCTCCAAACATGAGTCTAGAAGCTCCAGAGGACTGCTGGGGACAGGGAAGCTGGTGCCTAGGCTGGCTATGCTGTCTCTTTAGGGAAGGGGAAGGGAGGGCTTTGCAGGGAGGGGACCTTCATCTGAATCACAAACTTTAATTTTGTTGTAAATGAAAGATTAGCTGCAATAAAAAGCTAAAGAGGGAAGTGCCTTGGACTCTGAAAATTCCTGAACTTCCTTTTAATAGATCTGTGTTTAGAATAATGTGAAAAATCAAATTTCTCCAAGCACTGAATCATGTGCATTCCCATTAGTGCTTGGCATGTCCGCAGTCACACAGCCCTGTCCGACTCCATCCCTCCTGTGCTGGCTCTGGGGTCATGGTGCAGCAAGAACCTTCATGGGTTCTGTAGCATCTCAGCTGTGGAGATTCATCACTGGCCTGGTGATTTTATAAAACATTTGTGTTCTCCATACTTTATTAGTCCCTGACAGACTCAGTGTTTATAACATACTTCTCAGCAAGCTGTTTGCAACTCATCGCCCTGCTTGCTTTATAGTCTATAAATATTTAATTCTTTAATAAACTGCTTATATGTAATATCAAATGACTGATGTACTTCTCTCCCCTCTTCAGCAGTGCTACTATTTGCAAAACAATTCTTTTGGTGTTTTGAATAGCAATATATTCTATAAATGCTTGAATTTCCTTTTCCTAACTAGCAATTTCTCCAGGGTATTTGGTGAATTGACAAGCAGCACAATGGCTCCTGCAGTGCTCTGGGAGCTGCCCTTTCCTAAGTCTCCATGGGGAGACTTCCAAATGGTCACAGGCTGCAATCTGAGTGTCTTGGACCCTGGGGGTGATATTTCTGGTAATATTTTCCACCTGTGCATGTTGGGAAGTGGCAGGAGTGCTTTGAGCATGTTGGGCACTGTGCAAAGTGGGGTGCCAGATGCTCCATGGGGGTGTCGTGGGGTCAGCATCCTGACTCTCACTGTGTGCTGCATCCCCCCTTCTTCTGCCTCACCCACTATGTGCTCCATGCTCATTTTCCCAGCACAGACCACGTCTCCTTCCTTGCTCCTCTTTGGTAGCACTCGTGGAAAGAGTGACTCTGACTGGGTTTGATCCTAAGCTTCGCTCCATCTTCCCTGGGGGTTTCTCTACCCAAGGAGCCCGCAGCAGGCTGCTGGACTCCTGTGGCAGTCCCCAGCCTTGGGGCTCCTCTTGGAGTGCCAGATCCTGTCCAACATGAAATGGGAGCAGGAACCTTGAGGACTGCAGGTGAAGTGTCAGCCAAGTGAGGCCATGGCTAGAGCCATCAATCTGCTCTGCAGCCTGCTCCATGTCTGGGTCAGAGGACCCTCTGAGGCTGTCAGCCAGCTGTGGTTAGGGTGATGGGCTGCACCTGGCTACACCAGGATCTATGGACAGAGTGGACAGCCCTGTGGAGCTGGCAGGGAGGGCTGTCCATCAGCACAGACACAGGAAGGGACAGTGACACTGTACCACCATCTTTGTCCCTCCCAGCCTGTGAGTTCTTGTCTTACCCTCCAGCTTGGGGCAGGTTTCTGCTCAGGCTTTGCCCTGTTAGTCCCTTCCCTAAGGCTCGCGGCATGCCAAGGCACCATTCGGGATTGGGCATCCTGCTCTGCTGCCAGGGCAAAACCCGGTGGGGGAAGTATTCAGTGCCTGGAATGATGACAAAGGTATGGTGGGGGCATGGCCTTCCTGCAGAGTTGCTTTGTGTTGGTTTCAGTTGTTCCATATTCCTAGGCTCCATTTGGTCTGGACACCTCTGTACTGAGCTGCTTTGAGGCTGGAGACCAGAAAGATGAGGCAGGGCCAGGTGGCACCGTTGGGGTTGGCATTCTGCAGTGTCCAGACCAGCAGTGTCACAGCGCTGGGGTCAGGAAGCCATTGACTGGGGGGTTGATGGGGTGGAGCTTGGAACTAGATTTTCCTTAAGGACTCTTCCGACCCAAACCATTCCGTGATAGGATTCTATGATCTGCTCAGATCATTCCATCCGATCATGGCTGCCCTGTTCTTTACAGACAGCTTTGGGCTGCTCACTTGGGTCCGGGCTGGTTTGACTGTGGCTTCCTTGTCACCAGGGTGGCAACACGCCTTAGCCGTGCCCCTGAGAGGCTTTGTGGGCATGGGCAAGATGTTCACACCCAGCTGTTGAGCCAGGTTGCCTGTTGGGCTATCCCCGATGTCCTGAATTTTTGCAGGCAGTTTGTAGTGGCAAGCCCAGGTTTGGAATTGCTGCCCAGAGGCAGTCCTGGTGTCCTGGTTTTGATCAGACCTGGCAGCCTGTTGCATTTTCTCAGTCTCCTGGGTGCCCTTGCAGAAGAGGAAGTGCAGAAGGGACACATCTGTTGAGATGTGGGAAGGGAATGGAGGGATGTGGCAGCTGGATGGGCCTGTGGTCAAGAGTCTGAGCAGCATGGGGCAGCAGCTGCCCTCTTGTCTACACGTCGTTGCACCCTCTGCACATCGGTCCTTAGACACAGACTAGAGTGTAACCCTCCTGTGTGGGGCCTCAGTGTTCCTTTGAGGCTGGCCTGCCTGAGGCCCCCTGCTTACTGTGTGCCCAGGGGTCACAGTCTCCTTTGGGCAGGCTCTCACACCACTGCTGTGCCTGTGACAAGCGGCACACCCTCAGAGACAGTGGGGCCACCCCCTGCTCTGACCACCAAGGGACTGCTCAGGAGCCTTTCTGGAGCCACAGGTATGGACTGTGCATGCCCAGAGCATGGGAGGAGAGGAGGCTTCTCTCACAGTGGGTCCCATCTGCAACTGACCTTCCTCTCCACCTGCCTCTCCCTTTTTGAGTGGAGAGGAGAACAGTACTCTCTCCCTGGGACTACATCTTTCTGCAGCCACCAAGGGTGTGTGGAGGCTGCAGAGCTGTCCAGGATCAGTGCAGGGCAAACATATGAGGCACAGATCCCTGAGCTGATGTCACACAGTTCAGGTGAGGGCACTGCTGTTGGCTGCTGGCCCACTCTGCCTCTCTTTGTTCACTCCTTGCTAATGGATATGGGTGCAGCTCCCAAGCCAGAAAAGCAGCTGGTGAGAACAACCAAGGGATCCTGTTCCCCACACATTTTTGTACTTACTATATCCAGGTACCCTTCGCTACTCTGAGGAAAATGGGTGAGAGTGGATCTGACCAGCTCCCTGTCCCCAGCAGGCTTCCCAATGGCACAGTGGCCAGAGCTGCTCTGCCCCAAGACCCCATGTCCCACTGACCTGTGGTGGGGACCCACCAGCCACTGTGTCAGTGCTCTGTCCCTTGGGAAGCACGCATGCCAGCCTGGCATCAGCCAGCGCCTGGGTGGCCTGTTGTCACTCCATCGTTGAGCTGTCATCAGGCCCCTCCTTTGTCACTGAGCTGCGGCACTTAAAACATTCTCCCTCTGGTTCCTTTTCTCCCGTCCCCCTTCCACCGCACACTTCACGGTCTTTCTGAATGATAACCAGGAATTATCCAGGCATCCAGCTCCTGGCGCTCCAGGTCTCCAGCAGTGAGCACACCCGGTGCCCTGGCTGAGGGATGAGTGATGATAAATAAGTAAATCACATGGTGGGCTGAACGATTTCCCCAAATGAGCCTGTTTGTCCCAGGCACAGTGCAAAACCCTCTTCTCCTTGGCGATAACCTTTCTGTGTGCTCACATTATGCATGTATTCATGTGACTTCCTCTGCCTCACTGCCACCTCTTCATTTAAATAAAAATAATTTATGTGGACATTCCTTCAGTTAGGATTCCCCCCCCAATAATATTTCGTTGATGCTCTGAACCCAAATGGGGTCGTTTTGCATATCATTAGGGCTTTATGAAGAACAACAGCGACATCTGCATGTGCCGCAGTGCCACGGAGATAGGGGAAAATACAGAAAACAAACCCCAAATGAGCTCCAAGCTCATCTGGCTCTGTCTTTCCTCGGTGCCTTTGCCTCTATCACGGACACAAGTAATTGTACAGTGTAATCACATCACGGCTCATCTGAATATTCATAACCGACACAAAGACTTGGAGGAGAAGAGAAGTGGGGAGGAAAAGGAAGATAATTTAAATATAAAACAGTATTTCATTTGGAAGCAAAGTTCCCCATCCAGCTCAAGAGATTTTCTTGGTACTGATTCTGTCTGTCTGTCTGTCTGTCCGTCTCCTGTACAGAAGCGTGGGCAGTGGGAGCGTCGCACCCGCAGCCCCCACTGTGGAGAGAGAAAATAAAGCACAACAACAAACAGCGGCAGAACTGCCCCCAGCCAAAGGGATGTTTGAAGAGTCGCCAACGGTGGCTAACCAGCTGCTGGTCTCCAGGAAAGAAATAGTCTATTGAGGGAGCTTTATAAAGACCCCAATTAATATGTTGTGCATGTATAAAATCTACAAAGAGCCCACTGTGTTCCTCCCCCCGCAGCCACCACCTTCTCTTCCTGATCAGTGCCAGTGGAGAAGGATCTGTGCTACCAAATAATTGATTAATCACTTCAGCAGTGAAAACACCCCTCTCCAAAATAGAGAAGAAAAACAAACACAAAAAGAGGCAACAGTTCGCTAATTAGCGTGTAAATTACCGCTGGTTCCATCCTTCTTTGTGCCTTTAAAAAGGAAAAGAGTAAATATAATCCCCATCTTAATGTATATGTTGTCTTCATTTCTTTTGTATTACTTTGGTATCCTTCACCAGTATGAACCCAGCAGTGTGATGTTGAAGCTGTGGCTGGCTCTGCCAGTTCGTTCCCCAAAGAGCTCCTATTTCCATTCCACTGGAGCTTATATTCCTTTAAATGTCTAGCGCAGCATCATTTCCCCCTTTCTAATACATCACTCTGCTGGAATTAGAAGAATCCAAGGTTATATCCAACTTCAAAGGTTTCCAAGTCATCATGATTTTAGTAAAAGTAGAAGACAGAT
This sequence comes from Falcunculus frontatus, assembly GCA_013398115.1. Taxonomy (NCBI): domain Eukaryota; kingdom Metazoa; phylum Chordata; class Aves; order Passeriformes; genus Falcunculus; species Falcunculus frontatus. The sequence goes on from VZRV01007674.1 coordinate 195,490, forward strand.
CATGGAACAAGTCCCTGGCTTTTGAAGATAGGCATCACAGGGACCTTCCTCCCTCTGTCTCGTTCTCGCTCTCCCACTCTCTCCCCCCAACTTTGTACCTCTCCAGCTCTGAATGTCCCGCGCTAGCGTGGTTTAATGATATGCAAATGAAATATGCATAAAACCATTCTACTGTATGATGATTAAACACTGGAGACATTAGCCGCTGACGCTTCACTGTTTGACTATAATAATCTTCCCCGAGCATCCACTTTGATTGCGGAGTTATGGAAACCCATAGCAGTTGGCAGAGAGGGAGCAAGAGAGAGCGAAGGAAGGAGAGGTGCAGGGATGCATCACCCATCTCTGCATTTATCCCACTCCAGGAGACATTTCCCCTCTTTGTACTGCGTTCCTACTGCTGTCTTTTGTAATCCATCCATGCGGTCGCACCAGGGCGATTAACGGGAAAAAACCCTCTTTTCTCTTAATGTTTCAAAGCTCATTAGCCAAACGATTATTCCTCATTAACAGCGAAAGCTCATTCATTAAAAGAAAAAATATGCCCAAAAGATGCCAGCACTGTTAATCCTGAGCCCTGTAGCTGGGCTGTAATTCCCATGCTAGTATTTTCCATGCAGAAAGGAAGTGCACCAATCCACAAAAAAAAAAAAAAAAACAAAAAAACAACAAAAAAAACCCCAAAACAAAAAAACCACCAGGGAAAAAGAAAACATTTTGTGACTTTTGTAAAATCCGCAAGAGAGGCAATTAATATTCCCATTGTATGACTTTATTTTTTGTCTCTCCCTTTTGTCTCCAGTGCCCTTCCCTGGCTCAGCGCCCAGTGCCAACAGAACACCTTGCAGGATCCTCAGCAGCGCAGACAACGTAAGTAGCCAGCTGTCCCTTGACGCCCTTGTCCAGCAGCCCCCGTGCCCTCCGGACCCCGTGGAGCGCCCGCGCAGCTCCTTCCCTTGCTCGCCCTCCGAGTGCCACCTGGGTTTCACAAGTAGCACCTTCCAAATCTCTCTGTCTTCAAGTTTGTGCATGTCTGTGTGGCATCCCTCCTCCTCCTTCACTCCCATAGTGGATCTCGTGAAGGGCTTCAGATCGGCCCCATTCATCTCCCTGGTGATAGCAGTGAATGTAGATAAATCTCTGCTGCCTGCTTGCTGCTCCAGTATGATTTTTATTTTGTCTTCCGTGTACACCTAGGTCAAAAAGTGGGATGTATACTGACAGTGGGTGAGTGAGTGTGTGTCTGTGTCTGTCTCTTCCTCACTCCTTGTCGTTCTCTCTCAATGAGGCACACAAGCATACATCTCCGTGCGTGTGTTACACGCGTGCACACAAATAAATACCCCCACACAGACGCGCGTGTGTGTGTACACAGAGGCACACACACATCTCCTCACCCCCACTCACACAGCTGCTCTGCACCGACCCGAGGCGGTGTGTGCATGTGTGTCTGTGTGTCTGTACGCACTGTTCCGTGTGCGCGTGCATACACAGGCATCTCGCTACACCGTCAAACATTCCCTCTCCTCCCAGCAGAGGCTGTGTGCAGACTGATCCTGCCCTGTAAGAGCGGTACTCGTTCCTCCCTTCCTTCCCTCGGCTGTTCGGAGACCTTCGCGTTCCCTCCTCGGGGTCCCTCCCGAGCTGCAGAATTGGCACCTTTCCCTGAGGTTGTCCAAATGGCAAATGGCATCGGCCGGAGCTCGCATTCTTTCAGCTTCCCCGGGCATTTCTCCCTCCATGTCGACTACTCTCTTTTGTTTGTTGTTGACTGGGCTGGGTGTGGTTGGGGTTTTTTTTGGCATTAATTGTAAACGAACCTGAATGGCAAAACACGCCAACAGCTTGCGGGGAAAAAAAAGCCAAAAAAAAAAAAAAAAAGCCCCACACAAACGCCTTCTGCTGCGACAGATGCCCATGTTGCCCCTGGCATGGAGAGCGGGCACAAGGGGTTTGTCGATGAGATTTTTTCGATTGCTGTGTTTATTGTTCGCATTTCCCTTTTCCATTTATTTTTAAAGACTCCAAGATGCCGGCCTCGGCTTGGAACGGAGCGGTGTCATGGCGGAGACGACGGCCTTTGTCTCGCAGGGTGTGAAAGCATCCGTTGTGCTGGCTCCACTGCGGCAGAATGATGTCTAAAGGGGGGAAAGAGTGCTGGAAGTCCGAGTTGTGCGGCGCTGGCGGGGGAGCCCCATCCCCATGGCGTGCGTCCGAGGAAGGGCTCGCGGCGGAGGAGCCCGGTCTGTAATCCTGGCACTTGCGCCTCCGGTCGCTGCCTGCCGTTTGCTCCTGGGGGTCTGGATAATCTCCCTTGGCTCTACGGCACTGTCTGGCCCGCGCACAGGGCCCCCGTAACATATACCCGCTGCCGCGATCGCAGGGAGCTGTGGCGTTGCCACTGAATGGATGGCACTGTGCCAACTCCGCTGCCATCCGCCCTTGCAGCTCTTTTCCTCCCTCCTCCCTCCCGCTCTCCCCTCCTCCTCCTCCTCCCGTCGACTTGATGTTAATTAACACACGGGTTAATTGATTTTAAAAGCTGAAGAATTACAGTTAAGTTTTCCCACAGGGTGCGGACGCCAGCCGCCTGGCACGGCTCTGCCTCGCGCGGGTGCAGGGGGGCAGGGAAGAGCCCGCAGCAAAACCAGACACTGCGAAGGGATGGATGGATGGACGGACGGGCAGCCGTCGCCTGTTGGAGTGTGGCTGGGGCCGCTGACACTCCTGCCTTGTCCTTCCTACATATCACCACTGTATTTTGCTATAAACAATCGACTCAACCCCTCCCCTCGCCTCTGCCATGCACCTGTCTTTCAAAACGAGCTGCTGAAGTTTCAGCAGGGAAGCTGTGGCCCGAAGCCCCATCGCAGCCCAGGAACGTCTCATACCCCACAGGGCTCCCGAGCCCGAGCACCCTGCATGGCAGCGTGAAGCATCAGAGGCCCCCAGCTGTCACGGTCTTGTCCTGCCTGCCAGAGCTCAGTTCCCCTAATCGGCTCCGATGTGTTGCTTGGGGTGAAGCATCAAAACTAAGGGAAAGTTCGTTTGTTGTAATTACGAGAGAAATAACTTCTGTGGGCTTTGGTTTTTCACTTTCCCTTGCCCCAGTGTGCCGCTGGTGAGGGTGACAGTGTGGCAGGAGGAGGCGCAGCAGCGCTGGGAACTTGCTGCTTTCACCTTCCTGTGCTTTCATTTTATTTCATTTTGTTTTTTAAAAGCATGAAGCAAGTGAAGCGACAAGAGGAATCCATTATGCAAATCAGGTCACATTTGCATAATGTCTCATGACTGGGATATGCAAATGAGTTGTATAATTTATGAGTGCCAGTGTCTGTCTAAAAGTGTTTCCCAGAATTTATAAAAACTGCAGCGTGGGGAGGCAGCTGCCGGCTGCCCTGCCAGGAGTGTCCACACTCGCTTTGCAAAGTCTGCTTGAGTCCAGGAGTGCAAACGTCTAGGAATGAGAACTGAGCCCCCTTCCCACCCTGTCCTCTTGCTTTATTTATTTCCCGTTTCTCCCTCTGCCAAGCTCCCGCCTGCTCCCCTCGAACTTCTCTGAGGGAGCAGGGCTAGGGCCGGGGCACAAGGCTGCGTGGCCAGCCAGTCCCACAGGTGGCTCAGCCGGGGCTGGCTCAGGTCCCTTGGGGCTCTCACCAGCCACAGAGCCCCTGCACTGTGCAGGTAAGTGAGCTCGTAGGCACGATGTGCGTTGAGGAGCCGCTTTGAGCCTCTCACGACCCTCACAGTGGGATTCCTGCTGGTTTGCTCTGCGCCAGGTCCAGTCTCTGCTCTCGGATATGTGCCCTGTGACCTTGGAGAGAGGTGGAAGGTCAGCGCAGGGCTGGCACTGCCAGCAGAGGGACCCTCGGTGTCCCGTCCAACGCCGCAGCGTTCAGTGTCAGCACTGGAAAGGTCTCTGGAATATCCGGACATTCAGGACAGGTATCAAGACCTTTTCTTTTCTCCATCTTCTTTGCATGTCTGGTGATCTGGGCAACACCAAGAGGATGCATTTGGGCTTTTGCACCTAGGCAAGCTGCTGTTCTGAGCTGTCTGCACAGGGAGAGGGTAAATAATAATGTGAAGGCCTGTGGAAAGCTGTGTGGGTCACAGCCTCCCACTCTGTGCAGCATCTGACAAGGAGCAGGGGGATGGGAGATCCCAGGGGTCAGAGCAGCTCAGCGTCAGCCTTCCTCAGCTCTGGGAAGTCCCTGAAAGGGCTTTTGGTCAAGAAAGTGTGATTTGCTGTTCTTGAGAGTCTGCGTTTCAATTGTAAAACCCAAATGTGTTTATCTTCCTGGTTCCAAATCACTTCTGGTGTTAGATACTTCCAAAGTGAAGAACCTCACACTTTCCATCAGTTTCAAAATACTGTGGCTGTTTGTGTGGTTTGTTTAGTGGATGTGGGTCCAGGCTGTGACAGTGAGAGTCACACTGAGCATCCCCAGGACAAAGCAGTGAGTTCATAGACTGCTTTTACCTGTGACTGGAGATTTCTGGTGTGGGAATATGAAGAGACCCTCCACATCAGGTACGAGGCAAACCGGCATGTAGTCTGTGTGACACGCCAGTGAGAGGCAGCAGCAACAGCCAGACTCTGAAGCATCTTGTGCTTGTTGCTGCTTGGGGTTGGTGCCTGCCCCCGCACCAAGGGGTGACTGTCCCCATGCTGGTCCTTGCTGGCACAGGAAAGTAACCAAGTCTGACCTGGAGAAGGTGCAAAGACATGGGTGTGGACAGCATCTTCAGCAAAACAGGACAGGCTGCTGAATTCCCAGATGGAAATCAGGATCCTTGTCAAGATTCATCCTGATGTTAAGGTCCTGAGCATCAGACGGGCCTCTTTGTGGCTCTGGTACTCTCTTCACAGTGGTCACTGCAGCTGATCTGTGTTTGTAGAGATAGCTCTGATTGGAAATGATATGGTTTAATGTCTTGGCACAGTGAAATTCAGCCACTTAGACTTTTCTTCAGTAACTGAAGGAGCAGATTTTGTAGGATTAGGCTCCTAGCTGGAGAGATCTGGTGTTTCTCTTCCTTAGAACCATGTGTTCCTTACCTAAGTGTATATTCCAAGGTATAAAGCAGAGGAACATCCCTGGCTGTAGCTGTCACAGAACAGGTGAAAGCCCTCCAGCAAAGGCCAGCAGTACTGCTACAGATCGTCACTGTAGTCCTTCAGCATTCAGTGCCAGCTGGTGCCTCCCCTCTGTTTGCCTGCTCACACAGTGCCTGTGGCTCCTGCTCCCCCAGACACTCTGTCACCCTTTCTCATGTTTTGCCCAACCTAGTGGTGCCTACTCACTTTGCCACCTCATTGATTCTGTTTACTTTGTTATTGTCACCGTCACTGTGCTGTTCCCAGACCCAGGACTGGGAATTTTTGCTCCAGTACCTATATATGTGTGTCTCCAAAGTAGCACCATGATGACCCGTGCTGAAAACTGCAGCAGTATCTCCTGCTGCTGTGATCATATGTTTCAATGGAAGCACTGGTGTTTGATCCTGAAGATCTGGGATAACAGTCAGGCCAACAGCAGGTTTTTGGGGTTTGGTGGTGAGCCAGGGGAAACAGGTGATGCAGGATAAATCTTGTGAAGGGACAAAGGCTGCTCCAACCTCATGAGCATATGGCCAGAGAAGGGAGCTCTTGGCACTCCCCCACTTTGGCAGGTGGTGTTTGGCTCTTTGAGAGCAGCTGAGATTTGGGAGGGTTTAGCGAGCAGGGAGGGTGGTCACGTCCCTTGTCCCTCTCCCATCCTGTGAGATGAGCAGAACAGACCTGGCACAGGTGACTCAGCCTGGGCCCTCACTGCACAGTCAGAGAGCTTTAATGGCAAAAGGAAGAAGCTGAAGGTTCCAAAGCTGTCCCAGCAAAGGGCTCCTAAAATGGTGACGCTTCTGCTCTGATGAAGTTACACGTTGTCTATTCATGGAAGGAGATGGCTCAAAACAAGGACGGTAGGGTGCCCTGCCTTTGCCCAGCTCTGCCAAAATGACCAGAGGGTCATGTTGTTGCTCTCAGGTGACCATAGGCTCAGATGCTGAGTTCTGCTCCCCTTCCTCCCAAACAGGCAGCTTCCTCACCCTGCAAACTGCCCCAGGGCGCAGTAAGTAGGTTAATGCTTGCTTTAGGGTTAGCCTGAGGGTGAGGGTTCCCTGCAGGAATAGCAGAGTGAGGTTTCCTCTGTTCCTGTGTGAGTTCATGTGTAGGGATGCCTCCAAGGCAAATGAATTCCTACTGCTCCCATTTCATCCCTGTGTGCCTCTTCCTCCTTCTTTGGGATGGTGGTGTTCCTTGGGATGACAAAGCTTTGATTTTAGTTCTGCTGGGCTCATATGCTTTTCCTAGCATGGTTTTTCCATTTGTCATTCATTCTTCCATTTCCCTGCTTCCCAGTCCTCGTTCTGGCCAGGGCAGGGAGTGGGAGCTCCAATGGGTTGCATTGGCCACGCCTCATGCTTCAAGCTGCCCGTTTTCATCTATGGCCAGACTGGCTCCCAGAAAGGAAAACAAACCAAAACATGTCAGTGGGTTTGAATTACAAATCTGGATGTTCAAAACGCATGAAATGAGAAATTTCAGGCACTTACTGCAACATGAATCCACCTGTGCTGGACGAGTGGCATTTCCTATTTCTGCTCAGACTCCTGAGTACAAAGCTCAGTTAAAACAGACGTTGAGGCAGCTGTGGATGGGGAAAACAGGGTCAGGTTGCAGAAGAGGGAGGGTTTGGTGTGTTCATCATTGCAGACTTTGGCTGTGGCAAAGGAAAGTTAAAAAGGTGCCTAGAACCAGGTATTCAAAGTTAATTTCCTATTTAAATTTTAATGTGTGAAGTTCCTGTATTTAATTTACATATAAATATTGACTCATATTGTCACATAAAAGTAGTATTGACATTTTCTATGGAAAGATTCTCTTTTTGGTTGCTTGCCACTTCTTGACCTACATTCCCAAATTACAGAACCTGCCATACTGGTGTGATTCAGCCCAGCCTCAGGTGTGAGTGCCTGTTCTTTGGTGACCTGCTGTGTGCATAGATCCTGCACTGGAAATGGATCAGCATGTGGCACACGTGGTTGTCACGTGAGGGATTCCTCACCCCGCTGTTGTGGGACCTGAAAGTGTTGGTGCATGGCAAACGGTGGCTTCAGAGCTGCCTCAGTGGGGAGCTGCCTTAGTGGGGAGCTGCCTTTAGTGACAGATACAGCCACAGGACTGTTGTTTGTGTGTTACTGGAGGCAGTGGACAATCCAGGATCCTTGCAAATAACTCCTTGTCTTCCATGCCCGGAACAGGAATGTATTTCTTTGTGGAATCGCTGAGCACTCACAGTTTTGCTTGAAACATATGAAATGCTATAAAGTTGTTAAGTGCTTCACTTAGAACTAGACACCTCAAACCAAGCACCTAAAATTAGAGGACAAGTCTTCTGCTTGAGTCTGTCTCTATTTGGCACTTGGAAAGTGCAGATGATAAAACTTTTTTCTTGCAGGGGTGTCGAGATTAGGGACTGCTCCTGGAGAATTGAGAGTGATGAATGTCATAGAAAATTCCACAAGCAGATTAATAGCAAAGTTCTGTGAGCGGTTTGAAAAGTGGGCACTAAATGCAAGTTGGAGCTGGAGCCACACACTGAGCAGTGGTAGGAAGCACTGACTGATGCCTTTTCTGTGCACATATGAATTAATAAGTCCAGGATAGTGTGAGATGTGCATCAGAGACCATAGCAAATGCTTATGCAGAAGATCCCAGATTATGCTGGCAACCTTGATTCTGTCATATCCAGTGTTCCCACAGTGTCTTGTAATTGTAGTGTTTTTCTAAAATAGTTCTACTGTAGGCACTGTCATAAATTAAGAATTCCATCTGCACTTGTGCGTGTTTCCATACTTAGTCCAGCTAATGAGAACTGCGAGGTTCATCGTCCTTTGAAAGCTTTCTCAGTAGTAAATGTGATCAGAGACACCAGAGCATTCTCCTGGCTATCAATCTGCAGATAATAGAAGGTCCATTTCTTAAGTACACACAGAAAAGGAGAAGAAGAAATACTGGCTATGACATAAAATGAATTGTCTTCCTCCATGCCCTTGTAACCTAGGGCATGTAGTGCAGGCTGCCAGCCATCGCTTTACAGATTTAGAAGTGCTGGAATCTCTCCGTCTGTAGCAGGCTGCCTGATGGATTGGTGAGTAATGGACTCAGGGAGTGCATTACCAGCACCCAGACTAATGGCTAGCGCTTGCCCATGGCTTTGGCTATAGATCATCCCCTGTGCTATTCATAAGCTCTTGCCAGTCTGTCTCTGGCACTCGTGCTGCCGCTGTAACACCCTTTGCCTGACTAATTCTGCCCCAACTTCTGCCAGACTAATTCTGCACCAACTTCTGCCACATTTTCGGAAGGTGAAGAGCAAACGAGGAGAAAAGAGTGAGTACCAGTTCTCCAGTTCTCTTGCTCTTTGGAGGACAGGGTAAAGGATAAGGTGATGGACATGATACTCACTCACCCAGTGTTACCAGCACAGTAACCTGGAAAATACATTCGGGCTTGCTGCACACCATGAGGGACTGTCCTATCATTGCCTGAGGTACCTGTGCCTGGGATCTTTTCTTTCCCAGACTGACCAATGTTATGGACCCTGGCAAGATAGGAAGGGGAGGGTGTCTGGGGTGCTGAGTATGCCTCTGACATGGCCTCTGGAGTGTTGGAAGAAGTGCCTGGATGGTGCTGTCAAGATTTGGCTGTTAGTGAGCTAAATGAGGTAGAACTAACCTTCACAGCAAAGACCATCTCCAGGGCTGACCTCTGGGCTGGCTTTGATAGACGGGGCAGGTCTGTGCAGAGAGGAATGAATTGCTTCCAGTCCCGCCTGGCTCAGGAGCTTTTACTCTTCTTTTAGACTCCATGACATGAATAGGACTCCAGGGTTGTGGCTTCCTTGTGTGATCAGAATGAGCTGGATTCCTCTCTCCTCCTTTCACCTAGACCACTGCCCAGCCATGAGAAAAGAGCAATCCAGTCAGCTATCAATTTAAACTGGTGACCCATCCCATCGCCAGTTGTGTGAACAATCCAAGACCCATTCCAGTTCCCGAGTCCAGCCTGGTCGCTTTACTGATAGTGAAGGTGTAAGCCTTGCTCTGCTATTCTGGGCTCTTTGGCTTTGTATTTTTTGCAAGAAGTTACTTTAAAATAAACTTCTGCAGTTTTTATTAACATATTCCTGATGAGTTTTTGGAAAGGATGAAGCCTTCATCTAAGGAATTTCCTCTACAGCAGTCATAGTAAAGATTGCTGCTAAAACCAGAAAGCAGAAGCAAAATTGTAAAAAAATGCAGATGAGAAAGTTTTTCAGTTCCAGGAGTCCTGTGCAATAAGAAATAGCCCAAACTGAGCAACAAAAACTTTACATTTTCTAGTACTACTTTACTTCATGTGTTAGGGATGTTGTGCCTTTTAAGGGGATGCTAGCAATGACACAGATGTTCTTGGGGTGCTAGATATTAAACTATTTTAGAGAAAGACCTCTTTGTACCAGGGCTTTAATTTAGGCACTTCATATAGAGCTTGGGCACCTTTCCATTGCCTGGAGCAGGGAGCAAATTCTGGTTCTTTGTATTTTTCACATGAATTCCACCAAAATTCACCATTAATTCACCAGAAGTCTGGGGATATTTCAGATACAGAAGCAGGTGGCAGATTCAGATTGTTGAAAAGAAAGGTGATGCTGATGAACAGGAGAAGCTCTAAACCCAGAAATTCCCAGTGAGTATTATCCATCAGTTTATTTGCCCACTGTTTTGGGAGATGTTTCTGGTAATAAAGCGTCATCAATCTATTATTTCTTTTGGCCAATCTCTCTCAGCCTGCCTATATAAAGCTCATCGTGGCCTATATTTAACTGAGAATAACCTCTGCTTATTTCCTCTCTTCCACCGTGAGTTTTATTCCTTTAACAAGCACAACAGCATGCTGCTCTGGCTTCAAAGAGAAAATTAATTCCGTCCGCAAAAGGGTCAAGTGCTGGAAAGTGCATAGCAATGCAGTTTGCATGGCAGGATCCAGGAGATATGATGCTAATAAGATTCCAAGATGAGAACAGCAGACTGGCTCTGGGGATTCAGATGAAGGGTTCTGTAAATTTTAAAAGAAATGGTCTCCAAAAACTAATGATGTCTGCTTTCCAATTCATTAATAATGTGGAGCAGGGAGATGGGAGTGAGAAGCAGGCCATGCTTTGAAATATCAGAATGTAACGAGGAAAAAACCAGCGAGAGCTCATCTCACCGGGGTCATAAAGCTCGGAGGAGTAGGCGGGCTGCAGGGGAACACAGTGTCGGTGCCTGGAGGGAAGGAAATTGCACTGTGTGTTCTGCAATGTGTAATTTATGCACAGACTCTTTGCCAGCATTGATGTAAAATTTCTATGCAGAAAAAGATGCTGCTGTATTGACAGATCTTTTTCAACGTTTTTGTTTAAGGTGACTTATTACACAGGATATTTGATGAGTTTTAAAAACAGATATGAATTGCCTTAGCATATGTACAAATGGCTTTTGGTAAACCTTCCCCTTCACCTTTCTGCATTGCATGCACGAAACCTTAAGCTTGTTTGTAGTTAATATTGGAAGAAAACCCCTCAGGCAAAGCCTAATGAACTGAGAGCAATTCTGAGCTTCCCTCTGCAATATCTGGAGAGCCTTTGCCTTTCTGAGGGCTCTTGGACATATCGTGTGACCTTGTTGCTTTGCATCACGACAGTCTTCCATTACTGCTGCAGCATTTGTTGGTGGTGCTGCTGTGCAGACATGATGCTGGAGTCTCTCCCTTGTGCCTGCAATGGACAGCCAATGGAAAATGTCTGTGCCTGAGCACTTTCCAGAGTGGGAAGTTGTGAGATGGCAGGATTTAGCTCTAACTTTTACTGTGACAAACCTAGTATGATTGTAGAGTAGGGTTAAAGTCTTCCTCCTATCTTTTCCTTTTAGCTGTGTGGTATTTTCCCTGATGAGGTTCTGAGAGAACCTCACTGCCATTGGGAGCTCTTCAGAGGGAGAGGGGCTCCACTGCCAGCCCTCAATCTGCCCATGGGACTGCCACTCCCCTGGGACCCTGTGCCAGGCTCCTGCAGCTGGACCTGCCCATACCAGGGCAGCGAGGGCACCACCACGGCCACTGTGCTGGTCTTCCCTCCCAGAACTCGGCTTGGCTCTCAGTATTGACAGATGTGCCTCAGCTGTCCCTAAAGCAACCACGGAGCCATTGGCACCAGCTTCAAAAGCCACAGCCTTCACCTGTGGGGGTTTTTTTGCACGTCCTTGGTCTCCAGTGAACATATATAGACTGACTTTAGTGAACAGCAGGGTGATACAGCCATGTGTATCAAGTCCTCATATTTGCATCTCAGATGTTTCCTTGGGGAATTTGTGTCTTCAAGAAATCTCAAGAATTTCCTTGAGGGTTTTTCCAGTGAAGTTCTTGGTTGTTTTTCAGTATTTCCACACTTGCCTGCAGCCACGGTCAGTCAGGGGAGCAGGTGGGTGCTCAAAACTGCTGCAGTGGAGGCACAGTTGTGAGCATCAGGACTGTCTCATGGCAGTGGTAAAGAAAACCAGCTAGGGTGTGGAGGCTCTTTTTGGTGCTGTTCTTCACCCAGACACTGAGCAACTGGGTAGATTTCTGTGTCAATGATCTTCCAGCAGAAACTGCTCTGGTTTGCAGTTTGGCAGTAACATCACTGTAGCCACCAGGACTTCAGAATAAGCTGCTAAATTTTTAAAGTCTTTTCTTACTCCTGTGTTTGTCTGTGCTCCTCTGTCTATTCAGCCCAGCATTCATCTTCTTTTTCTGGGCTTCCCCTCCCTCCTGTGAGAGGATGTGCCTGTCAGTGATGAGTGTAGTCATTTTACAGCTTCTGCTTCCCCTTCCTCAGCATCCAGCATCCATGTGATGTTCACAGGAGCTGCACAGATCCATTGCTCCCGAGAACCAGACCTTGCGCCTGTCACTTCGGTGTGTGCCCAGTAACCTGTGTTTCATGTGTCATCACCTGATACTCCAGCCAGAGGTGAGGGATGCTGCAGTGAGGGGAGATGAGTGGTGGGAGGAACATGTTTGCACCCTTCGCACAGCAAATCAGGACACAGGAATGTCAGGCAGGGAAGATTTCTATTTTCTGAGCTGCCTAGTTGCAGATTTCTTGTTTCATCAGAAAACCCCTGACTTTTCCACTGATGCAATCCAGAGCTCTGCCAGAGGGACTGTGTCTTGATGGTGTTCAGATGTTGCCATATGATCCCTATTCCTCTCCTTTTCACACACACAGTGTGTGAAAACACATTTTCCCAGCAGTTCCCTTTCCAGCGCTTCAAACCAAGCCAGGCTGTCTGATTATTCCTCATGACAGGTGTAAAAATGCCTGGATTCATGGCAGAAAACCTCCTGTGAAGAGGAAGCTCTCATTGCAAATAATGAGCCAGATTTCCGTGGAAACCTGCACTGTTCCAGAGCCTGGACAGGCCGTGGATTCTACAGCAGGATTTTGTTCTCCTAACAGATACCCAAAGGCAGGTTTTCTTTTAATTAAATATGAAAATCTATAATGCAATCAGTATGATGCCTCTTGGTATGTTTATTTTATACTCCATTTATTTGTTTTGATCTCGACACGTCCTTCCATTGGGAAGGAATTTTCCATACCATCTGTGTATGAGGAGTGAATGGGACGGAAGGACTATGAGAGCAGGACAGAGGTCAGTTGAGGTTTTTATTATCTGAGTGGAAATGGACACCATTTGCAGTTGTGGATTAACACACCAACTGGTCTTTTCTGTAGAATAATATTGACGTTGAGAAGTTGATATTTTTAAGCAGTTGTCTTTAGGTTTCAGTATTACTAGGCTTTAGAGTCCAGTGAAGTATTTCATTCCTCATTACACTTAACACTTCACTTTCTATCTCTACACTCAGAAAAAATATTTACTGTTTCAGTAATATTCTGGCAATATTTTATTATTTATCTCTGCAGCCAAAGGACAAAAATAATATAATTTGCCCAGCATGAAGATAATGCTATGAGTCCCAGCTCTGTGGAGGGAGCTGCTCCTCAGGACTGCTCCAGAGCCTCTTCCCTGCGTACAGACTCCTTCAGGCTCTTAATTCCTCTGTGTCTCCCAGCTTTGATTCCTCCTTTCTCTTTGCCTTATTTTTCCTTTTGACCACTTTCCTATGCTCTAAGGTCAAGAGTTTTCCCTATGGAAAGAAAAAGTTTAGCCTTTCCTAGCCTTTCCTACACCATTTGCCCACCTGGCATCGCAAGCCCCTTAACAAGCCTGGCAGTGCTTGGGCACACAGGCACAGCCAGTAGTGAGGGCGTTCTCCAATCTCCTCTCCCTTCACCTGCCAGCACATGGGGCAGGAGAGGGCTGTGCACCCCATGCTCTCACTGCCATGTTCCCATCCTGGCGCTGCCGTTCTGCAGCTGGAGCCAAGCACGGCAGAGACAATGTGCTGGAGCATTCTGTCTGAGGGGAGTTCGGGGAGGGGAGAGGGAAAAAGGCTGTTAGATCTATCGCTGGCAATTTAGATTCAGAGACATTTCATCTGCAGTTCCCTCAAGTGTTGAATTGAATAAAACCAGAGCAGCGGTGGAAAAGGAGGTGGGGGAAGGGCTCCAAGCACTCTCAGCTAAACAAAAAGAGACAGGCAGCTCATAAAAAAGGAATTGCATCCTTGGGTTGAAAATCTGGATTCACAGGGCAGAGAGGAGGCCACGTGGCAGAGCCCACCCATGGGCAGGGGCCAGGCAGCACTGCTGAGGGCTCCTGGCACTCCTGCAGCCAGAGCAGATCAAAAGGCTCATTTCTGGGTTTTCTGATTTTCTGTTGATTTTTTGAAGGTCCTGTTTTAAAATCAAGCGGGAATAACAGAGTCCTGGGCTTTGGCTGCAATTAAAAAAAAAAAACCCTATCCTTCACTTTCCAGTGCTTTAGCAGAAAATCACAAAAGCAAAACCCTCAAGGGTCAAAAATTCAGAAGAACAAGTAACTTAGCACTTATAATTTTATAAACACTTTCTGTTGGGGGCCAGACTCATCGTTCCCAAATGCACTTGTGGGGTGGCAGAACTGTTCTCACTATTAGACGTTTCTGTTCCTCTGCCTTTGAGAGAATTTTTGCTGGTGGCTGCTCTGGCTATGCACTGCAGCACCTGGATTCCTCTGGGTCTGTCCTATTCCCCAGGTGTCAGGTGAGGATGGTTTCACAGGAGTGCTCATCCTGGCCAAGGCTGGGAGGAGAGCAACAGCCATCAGAGAGAACTGGGTTACAGCAGACAGTGCATCCTTGGGGTCTCTCCTGCCTTTTGTGAGTGTGGTGCTAACACCCCTGCAGTGCCACAGGGGTGGCTGTGGCCTCCCTCAGGTGGGAAGGCAGGTGTTTTGTTTGCCCCCTTCCCCACCTTCTTTATTGCCCCTCTGCTCCCTTGTAACGTGTTAGTGACAGATCTGATGCCTTACACTTTGCTCAGCCCTGCTTCAGGCCAGGTCAGACACCACAGCCAAAGCCTGACCTGCACTAAGTGACCCCATAATACAGCTGGGCAACCTGAGCAGGTGTGTGGCACAGGGCTGATGGCAACTCGGCCAAGTGTTGTGTTTGCATTACAGTGTTCCCCGCCTAAAAAGTGTCCTCCGCCTTCATGGTGCACCTGTGGAATCTCACATAAAACACAAAGGTAAGACCAGGGTGAGGAGCTGGGACTCCTCAGGACAGCACTGATACCTTCCCTTCAAGTGATTTCAGCTGTAAAACAGGGGTCATGATTACCTGCATCACCAGAATTTGGGAGTCTGATTAGCCACATCCTGCAAAAGACTGAAGCAGCCTTACTGTAAATCCTGGACCAGAGTCCAGAGAACGGGAGAGGCTGTCTCACAGGCATGTATTTAGGCTGCTCTGTTTCCCTGTGCTATTGATCCAGCAGATTGCAAAGATACAGCCCTGCCTGCTATAGTGGTCTAATTCATTTTTAAGCATCATTATTTTTCATGTTGTGGTCTTCCTCTGCTTTGGGTGCTTCTCCCCGCCCATCCCCAAAAATGTCCATTCCTGTCTGTCTCTAGGCGTGCACTGTTCCCACGTGTGTGTGTGTGCATACCAGGGAGATGGAGAGGCAGCTTCAGCTACACTAAGCAATTAAACTCCAGTAGCTCAGGGATGAGCAGGAGGCTGTGATTTTCTTTTCCTTCCCAGTAATTGCCTCTGCAATCAGCTTTGATCACCCGAGAGCAGAAGAGATGAGTGCTGCAAGTTGACATCAGTGGTTTTAATATATCCATTTACATATACAGGAGCAGTGCAGCATACAGCTTTCCATAGTGCCTCTGACCTGAAACCATCGCCGCTCCATAGATACCTCATTTAATTTAATACTTCACCACCACTGCGGAAGCCATAGGATGGGGATGGGAGGGGGCATAATCAAGCCCTCACTCTCTCGCTCTCCATGCATGTCTGTAAAAATGACATGAAAGTAATTGCTTTTGAAAAGCAAAGCAGAAATGGCACAATTGATTCCACTTAAATGAGAGGAGAAGAGGTGGGGGTGGGGGATGCTCACCCTAAACATGCCACCTTCTTTCCTACTGCAAGCACATCGCTGCATGGGGCTGCACTGGGGAAGAAGAAAGATGGACTTCTCTGAATGGCATGGGAAGGAGGGAAGCTCGGGCAGGCAGTGCTGCTTCGGGCAGGATGAACCCTTTGGCGACCTCAGACCCACAGGCAGATGCTGCTCCATGGAGCCATGTGACATGCCCTGTTGTCACAGGCACTCCTGGTGCCAGAGAGCTGGCAGGGAGCCTCATTGCACTGAAAATCCTAGAATCACTCTGTCTCCCAAACCCACTCACCTGCCTGGCAGCTGGAGGGAGGGGAATGATGAGGAGACATCAGCTCCTCTCCATCTCTCATCTATCTCTCATTATCCCTGTTGACAAAGCTTTGTGAGCCTATGGTTTTGGAATCTATCCAGCCTGCTGCTGCTGCTGGATGCTCACCCTTCTGCCAAGGACCTCCCAGTGCCCCTTCTGCGAGCTGCCTGGCACACCACTCAGCCCCCCATCAGTGGAAGCTGGGACCTGGCACTGTGGGCTGAGCACTGCCTGTGTGTGTGCTGAAATACATCTTTAATGTAGACACTAACATAATTTTGTGTTAATTACATGCAAATTGATTATTAGTGTATTTATTGAATGTTGACAGCTGGGTGACAGTCTTCAATAAATATATTTTACTAATCAGTTAGCATTAATTAATATCGAAATCCTCTCTAGGTTTTACAAGTCAGTGAACGTTGATGAGCCCTCCACTGCTGCCAGCGTTGCTGGATGTTGGCGGTGTTGCTGGCAGCACTCAGCTGTGCCTGGCAGCAATGTGGAGCACAAGTGGGCCCAGGGGGTCCAGGGGCAGTGGCAGTGCTGGAAGGACAGATGGACACATGGCCAGAGGGAGAAGCCTCTGGGAAACATTGCTCTTGGGAGAGCCCCCCATGCAGCAGGGCCCTCCCAAGGGCAGGAGGGCTGCCAGCTCAAGCAAAGGTGGTGGTGGCCAGGCAGTGCTTGCAGGAAGCTCTGAAGGCCCCTTTCTTCAGGACACACGGCTGCTTCCAGGCATATCTGAGCAACAGAAGCAGGATGCTGTTCTCCCCTGCAGTGACCACATCACTGCATGCAGGACCCTTGGTTATGGCAGGGCATGGCACAATCCCTAGCCAGCAATGCGGAGTTCTTATGCTGAATTTAAGCCACCAACCAGACCAACTCCTAAGCTGTGTGGCCAGCATTTTCTCTTGCCTCCCCTTCCTTAGCAGATCAGGAGCCACACAGTGCCTGATGACTGTGGCTTCTCTCACCTATCACAAGAAGATGAGCAGCATCCCTGAGGGGTAAATGGCCAAGGCATTGGGGAGAGTCTTGTCATACTAATGCTGCTTGGTTGACATTCATGATTCTTCCCTGCTTCCGCCTTGTGCCAATACCTTAGAGCTGCGACACCCAGAAGTGAATACGCTGAACCCTGAGAGCCTGAACCCTCTGCCTGAACTCCTGTTCGGGCAGAATGGGAGGGAGCTGGACAGGCTGTGGGGTACCAGAGCCCCTTCCTCTCTGCTCTGAGGACAGCAGACAGGGAAAATGCCTGAAGAGCTCAACGCGCAACTGCAACAGGAGCTGGGTGTTTGGTTACTGGTTAGAATAACTTTAGTCTTGCTCAGCTGCTCTTTGCTTCCCTCACCCTGGGAGTCTGACACCCCTTCTGTGAGAAGAAGCAGGTGCCCCAGTCGGCAGAGTCTCTGCTTTCCCGAGTTGGACATGTCTGCCTGCTGCGGGCAAGCATGTCAAATCACACCCACCATATTGGCTTCCTGTCCCCAGAACATCAGATTTTTGCAGCTAATGTGTGTGGGGGGGTGTCTCCTCCTGCCAATCTCCACCCCCAGCAGCATCAGGTCTGTGCTGTTCAGGGTTTTGTTAAGCCGTTTAGTATTAATTGATTTTTTTTTCCATTTTTTCTTTCTTTCCCTGGGCGGGTCAATAGCTGGATGCTCAAGATCAGAGGATCTATCAACTGCAGACCAAGCAGAGGGAGAGGCAGGCAGACCTGGAGCAGAAATGCAGCCAGAGCAGCAGCTCAGCCAGGACCTGGGGGCCAGCCACCAGCTACGGAAGGGAGCTTGGAGCAGGTAGGAGAAGATACCAGTCCACTCTAGCTTGGCAGCTCAGACTGAGAAGGGAACTTAATTTGATGTATTCACAGCAATAGTGATAATCAGCTGCTCTTGTTTACATGGCAGCATAAGGAAGGGCTGAAGATGTGAGAGTAGAGTCTGCCATCTCCCAGTGAGGAGGGGAAGGTTGGGGGCAGCAGGGAGATGGCTACAGCTCTGCTGGCTGTAAATGGGTGGTGGGATTGCAGTTTCTGTGGGGGTGTGAGGGCTGTCACGCACGGATGTCGTGGGTGTTGCTCCTGCTACTGACCTTGGAGAGACAGGAAGAGGATGGCCACAAAGACACTGCCTCAGGACAGAGCTGTCCTGGCTCTGTCTAGCGGTGACGGTGACATGCTGTGAGCCAGGAGACAAGGCTTGCTCAGACCTGTTCAGCCGTGCTGTGGACAAAACCCTCAGCTTGCTCCTGGACATAAGGGTGGGAGCACCCTCGCTGCCTGCTGGAGGCCTGCTGGGCAGCCTGTGCCAGTCTACTCCATGCTGGGTCTGTTTGCCCCTGCCCTGCCACTAACCCCCGTATTTCAGAAGCTGTAGGAATCAGACCCTTTGCTCAGTGTGTTCCCCCTGCGTGTGAGCCTGGCTTGGGAAAGCACATCGCTCCCAACTCTCCAGCCATCAGGCTGTTTGCCTGATGTCCGCTCAGGCACCAGCATTTCTCAGTGGACTCCAACCGCAAGGTCCCACTCGGACCCACGTGGCAAACAGGGGTGAGGAGAGCTGATCCTGGACACCTGGGGAACTCCTACTGCCGCACACTGCAGCATTACTTGCTTAACCTGGTATCCACTTGTCATCCCCTTCTGCAGCACATAAGCCATTAAAAAAATGTGTCTATTTCAACAACTTGCTAGTGAAATATGCTTGGGGTTCTGGTAGAATAAACCAGGTACTTTTGACATTGGAGCACCAGGTACCAGCATATTGGATGACAGGATGAGCTCAGCACCACTGGTTTGTCTAAGCAGCAGCTCAGAGGGCAGCATTTAAATAGGGATGGGGGGGTATCCCCCTTATTTGTCAAAGGGGAGACATTTTATTTCATTTAATGTGGTGATGATAAATATATTCCTATGAATATGTTTATATATCTAATTATACATACATTGCAATATATATGAACACAATGCACCGATTAAATTTATTGAATTTGAAAGAAGGTTACAAGATGTTTTTCTATTTACTCCCACATCATCCATTGTTCTGTGTGTGAGAAGCCAGCCCAGCATGTGGGCTGAGCTGTGCATGGCAAGCCCGCATTCCAACTGCCCACAGTGAAGGTGGGAGCAGGATGTGTGTGCCTTTGTCTGTGTTTGTGGATGGTGGCAGATGGATGAATGTGGGAGAGGGTCAGCATGTGTCTTTGTTTTGTTCTGCATATGCATATGGGTGACCATGTGTTGATTTGTGCAAGACAGCATGGCAGGGTGGGAATGACACTCTGCTTCTTCCTACTCTTTTCCTTTCCCTTCCCTTCCCTTCCCAAACCTTCCCAAACCTTCCCTTCCCATCTCTCCACCCATTGATACCAAATTCAGCTGAGCCTCACTGTTGGTTTTTGTGTGAAAGTGGCAAATAAAACAGCCTAGTGCTCAGCTTTCTCTTACAAACCTCCTAATTAAAGCACTGGGCATCAAGCTTTGTTATATCAAATATAGCACTATTCTGTGGCAGAATAGTATTCCACCTGGCTCTGTGTCCAGCAGCAGCTTATGGCCCTGTCTGGGAAAGAGCTCTTTTTCCCTGGGAAGACCAGGAGAAGCTTGTGAAACTCACCAAGATGCTCACCCACCTTCTGTGGAGAAGGGACTTCCTGAGCCCAAAGGGGAGCCTTTGTGTTTAACAGAGCTTGAGGAATTTTCATCCATAACTTGTCAAACTAATTTTGTAACTTAGATCTTATCCAGCTTCTGCAAAGTCCTGTAGCAGTGAGTTCCCCTGCTTGACCATGCTTGGATAAGAAGCCACCTCCTTTGGTTTGTTTTCAACCTGTCCCCTGACAAATTCCACTGTTTCATTGAAAAACACCATGACAGTCACTCCTTAACCACCTTCCCATGACACTTTTGATTTTATAGATAGATCTTTGTCATATTTTCTTCCCAACATCCTTCTTCCAGATGGAAGGACTCCAGTCTATTTTTCTGAGCCAGCCCCAGCTGCTGATACATTTCCTGTTGGGGGGGCCTGGGCCTCCCAAGGCTGGTGGTCCTGGGTCCCTGCAGCAGGCAGCAGGATTCCTCTGCAAGGAGTGCCAGGTGTAATTTAGTACTGGGAGCACGAGTTATGGTCCTGCCCTTTACAGAAAGACTGGCAGCACAGCCCTGCTTGTCAGCCTAGTCCCCCACCTGATCATGAGCTCTCCCGGTGAATGAATTAAGATTTGGCATATCATTCTTTAATACAGCCCCCATGCTAATGTCTTTTTGAAATGAAACCGAGAAAGCTGTTAACCTCAGTTAGCCAGTTGTCCTCACCGTGACCCGGATAAATCATCCAAGCAGGAGCACTGAAGAACAGTGCTCTGGCTGTTTTGGAAAATGGAGCTGGAAGGGAAGGACTGTGCTTCCAGCTTATGCCATGAAGACTCTTCTGCACCAGGGATGTGCAGTGGAAGGACCGCTGTGTTCTTACACCAGGGACCCTGATGGGGCTCCAGGCTGTGCGTCCACTGGTGCACCCTCTCCCCTGGCAGCTGCTGAGGGGTCACAGTGTGTGCCAGTTTGGCCAATGTCACCCCAGGACACAGTGTCACACCACAGGTGGGACAAAGGTGGCGTGTTGTATCTGGAGAAGAGAGGATGGATTCCCACAGGGACCCCAGGGACAGGTTCCTTCTGCTCTTGCCATCGGTCATGTTTCAACGTCCAGCCCTTCTTCATGACCATGTGGTTTTCCACGTTCCTTTCCTTCAGCTGGAGGCTGGACTTTTCCCAGGGATGTCTCCTTCACCACATTCTGAAGGCAGCTGGCCTTGAGCTGGGAAAAGAGATGAAGAGGACATTTTGGTGGCTGACACCAGGAGATATGGATCTACAGGAGCAGGGAATTTCTCTCCATGAGCTGTTTGGACTCTGGGAGCTGTTATCTTTATAAAGGCCTTATTACTTCATCTGCTTTCACAGGGCATCTGCTCTTGCAGCTACTGCTCTGTGTGGCAGGGAGTTCTACTAGACAGGATTTCTTTTGTGATTTATGATCTGGCTGTTTTGTTGGGGTTTAGGTTTTTCGGTTTTATTTCTGCATAACTGAGGGAGATCACAACACCAGCTGTACGTAAGAAACTCCTGGAAAGAGGAAAAAAGCCATCTGCTCTCCATGTCTATGAAGGAACACTCAAGAACTACTGGCCAGAGCCTGCATCAGGAGATTTGGGTTAGGAACAGTTTTCTAAAGGGAAGGAGAACAGAGCAGGTGAACAGACTGCCAGGGTCTGAGGATCCTGCATCACAAGAGGGTTTTAAGGACAGATACACAATACGCAGGCTACTTGTAGGTTCCCCTGTTTCGGAACTGGAGGATGGACTATCAGCCTCTTGATGTTCATTCCAGTGTTGCTCATTTCCTAAATCTATCCCTGCTCATACCTTATAACACAGCTCTGCCTTTCCCAGAGCCCCACTCCAGTCTCCTTCAGTGTTTCCCCTTTTACTGCCAACCTGCCTAGTCCCAAGCTCCCTGGGAGGCTGTAACACGTGCTGAAAGGAGCAAGCAGAGCCTGGAGGATGTTAGTGGGTGATGAAGGCTCCAATACCACCATCTGCATTACATGTGGTGCTGTGCCACAGGCTTTGGCCAGAGTCTGCCCCATGGTGGGGAACACATGAGTAGATGAGGCAGAGATGGGAATGTAGATATGCTATCAGAACTTTTGGATTCAATTTTCCTTCTCAGCAGAATAGCTGTGTGCAGTTTCTCACATGTGCTGCTCTGCAAATGAGTTGTGCAGGACATGGCTGCAGTCAGAGACCACCTGCAGAGCACAAACAGCTTGGGACATGCAGTTTGGCTGTGCAGGGCTGGCACAGGCAAGGGCAGGGTCTGACTGATGGGCAGAACTTGCCTCAGCTCCTCAGAGGCTATAGGAGTCTGCTGCCCTTTGCCTTGCCCCACTGTTCAGCCACGGAGAGCAGCCATGGAACATTCACAGAGGAGGGAGGAATGGTCACAGGCATAATACCCTATACCATATACCACGTACTGTATACCATATACCTGGACTCAGAGCCATTCACAGACACCCTGTCACCTTCAGCAGAGAGACAGGGACTGAAATACATGGCCACGACAGTCAGGGGAACTGTGAGCCAAGGTGAGCCGTGTTATTTGTGTAGACACCAGTGAGGAACACCACTGTGTACCTGTATCTGAGAGCCAGTTCTACGGCACAGTCATTAAAGAGGGAATAAAGAAAATAATGGAGCATTGATTAAAATGGTTGGCAAGGGTGATTTCTCTCCATGCAGCCTCTGAAGGAGCAGACTTTGGGGCTGGGGAGAAATAGGCAGCCTCCAGGCTGTGAGGCTAATGCAGAGCCATGGCTGTTTGTACAACTGCAAAGCTTCTAAGAGAGACTTGGAAAAACTAGCTTGGATTCCAATGAATATTTACAATTACACTGCTCCAAAGCTGAATCCAATCACAGCACTGCAATGTGCAGTCTCCGTGCATCAAAAGAAAATGAGAGGAAAACAGGAAAGATGGAGTTGCCTTTGGAGGGACTTACAAACACAGATCTCTCTGCTTCTGGCAGAACTAAAATGCTTTATTTCTGATAGAAGCAATTTATTCTTCAGGCATTTTGCTTGATATTAGAAAGTGCCTGTCTGGTTTTTGAAGTGAGAGTCTTCAATAGAAGGTCTTTAATTCAAAATGAAAGTAAGAAATAGAGAGTGTTGTGGTTTGTAATTTTCATATTGTGCTAACAAACTCCAGAAATAGGGGACCATTACCAAACTAGAGCAGGGGCCCCTTCCACTCACTGTGTTTTTGATCACCACGTAGATGCAGGCTGGGCATTTAAACCATGCTGCTAATATGGAATTTGGCTGGTTACCATGCTGGCTAGCACTCACTGTAGTTGAGTATTGGCCTCTTCTTTCTTGTGGTAGAAGGAATGCAAAAATAATGGTGATGAGGAATTACCTTGATAAAAAGATGGAGGATCTGTGACTACAGAGATCACTATAGAGAACAGTGTGCCACAGAATAGGAAGTGTGTGACAAAGCAGAGACACTGCCTGAAGTAATAATGGAATAGCACCACACAGCTGACCTTTGTCAGCTGCTGCTCTGGTGCCCTGTGCACATGGCCCATACTGCCCGCAAAATCCATGCTGCCTGCAGCTCTAACCTACAGGACTGTAAATAGTCAGTGGCCTCGATGTGGACCCACAGCACAAAATACCACTGCTCTCAATTAATTTGAAGTACTTAAGGTATAGCCTTGCATTACATCATGCAGACATTCCTTAGCACCACAGCAGCACAACAGCAGGTGCTTCAAGAGAACCAGATTAAGATTTACACTACAAGAACATGCAATTTGCCACAGTGTCTGCTTACAAGCATATGACCTGGGAAAGCCACGTCTGAAGTGCAAGCCCCCTCCTTCCCCACAGCCCACCAGGCAGTGTGTCCCACCCTGGACAGAGGGCAGCGGGGGGCTGCTTCCAGCCTGCACTAATCCCTCCGTGTGGTTTGAAGATGATGCTGTCTTCTGGTGCCTGTGACCTTGTGGATGCACAGATCTCTGGTGCTGGATGGCAGTCTGAAAGGATGCTAGTGGGAAATCCCGGGAAGCTGGTTTCTGATCTGAGTCAGTCACGCTGTTGGTGCAGAGACGCTCCATCACACACAGGCATGGCACGGGGTGTTCCCTGCAGCTTGGCACAGGCTGGAGTCGATAGCCCTCAGCAGGAACTTGCAGTCAGTATTATACTGTCTAAGAGGCTTAAAATCAACTGTGAAGTTTCAGTATAGCTACAAAAAACCTGTTTTCTATTTCTCCACTGGTAGCTTGTTCCAGGAGGAGACAGTGCAATTTGGTGATTGATTCCTGGAGTCTGGTTGATGCCTCCATGCTGGGGTATAGAGGCCACAGATCCCGCGGTGCTTCCCGGAACACTCTGCCAGCCTCAGCCACCCGCAGCTCATGGGCTCCAGAAGCAGAAACAGGGTCTTGCATTCCATCAATGTGAGTGGATATTTTTCTCCAATTAAAATGTTTAATTTATTTTTGAATGCATATGAGCTTTGGTGGCGCACCATACCCTGTGTGAAGCAGTCTGACACAGCACGTGACATTTAAAAAAGATCTGATTTTTGGTTTTTGGTTATTACCTGCTAATTTATGGGGTGCTGCTCGTTCTTATATTGAAGGGATGATGAGAAATCAAACTGCAGGCAACCTCTATTTGCTAAACTTGATACTATAATCCTCTTCAGTAATTTCTTTTCCAGCCTAAAGAGACTATCCACTTTTTCCTCACATGGAAAATACTCTTTGTATTTGATCAACATTGTTGGTCTTCTCTGAAACACTT
The DNA here is from genome assembly GCA_013398115.1 of Falcunculus frontatus. Taxonomy (NCBI): domain Eukaryota; kingdom Metazoa; phylum Chordata; class Aves; order Passeriformes; genus Falcunculus; species Falcunculus frontatus. The sequence goes on from VZRV01007674.1 coordinate 219,827, forward strand.
CCAAATCTTTTTCTTGAGTGAGGCAGACAGAGCTGCATATAGAAATCACAGTGCAGATTTCACTATGGATCTGTTCAGTGGCAGAGCTGTGATCTGCTCTCCATTATTTTCCTGATAATTGTTAACAGTCAGTTTGCCTTTTGGGCTGCTCCTGGGCACTAAACAAACGTTTTCACAGATCCATCTCTCCATTGTCATCTGATTTTATTCTAGCACAGCCCCAAGCCCTAATTCCTGAGGAGGAACAGCTGAGACTGCAGTGAGATCTTGTGAGAAAGACGGTGCAAATGCCCCAGACCTTCAGCAAGGTTAGGACCACCTGGCTGTGTCATACCTTGGAGTCTGGGGACAGCTGCTAAACATCTGAAGAAAAGAAGAAATTATGTAAGGTCAGCAGACCTGGCCTCTTCCAGACAGATCTACCTTCGAGTGTCTGTCCACCTGAGGGGCTGAATAATGCTGTGGAATGCCGATGTAGCCAGATGAATCAGTGCTGGCGTGAAGTCCTATCCAAGAACACAAATAGCATCATGTTCTTGTGATCCGCCTTTGCATTTCCTTCCTGCAGATTCCCGGGGTGAGCAGGAAGGGATTGCACTGCCTGACCTCCTGTACCTACGGCCATGAAAATTTCACCATGTTACTCTGAAATCAGTAACTTGTCTGACTAAGATAGCTTCAGACAGGCGTTTGGCTGGGCTTGAAGACATCAAGAGATGGCAAATGCATCACATCCTCCCCTGGAAGTCCCTTCACATCACTCCTACTATTTTGGGTTTCTTCTCTCATTACTGCTATGCCAACAGGGCTAATGAAGCTTTCTATGCAGCAGCAGTATGGTCTCAGCTTTGTTTCCCTTGGGTTTTATCCTTTATCTTAGAATATTCCTTTGTTTTTGTCCAGAGACTTAAGGTTAACCATAGAAGGAAGGGAAGGTTTGGGAAGG
>VZRV01007674.1:221002-276063 GCA_013398115.1 Falcunculus frontatus
GGGAAGGTGTGGGAAGGTTTGGGAAGGTTTGGGAAGGTTTGGGAAGGTTTGGGAAGGTTTGGGAAGGGAAGGGAAGGTTTGGGAAGGTTTGGGAAGGTTTGGGAAGGGAAGGGAAGGGAAGGGAAGGGAAGGGAAGGGAAGGGAAGGGAAGGGAAGGTCCTCTCTTTCTGCTTCATTTCTGTATCCCCATGCCCTCCTGCCCTTTGGAGGTTCTCTCTGTGCTCCCCACCACCAGAGTCTCTTTCCATTTACCCAGGTCCCTCTGGTTTTTTTCTCCCCTGAGCGCCCTTGTTTTTCCCTGACCTCCCACACAATGCTGCTATCACTGCTGGCTCAGAAGGAGGCCCCAGAGCTGCTGATGTGGCTGTCCAGGGGCATTATCCCTCATCCAGCAACTTAGTGACTGTAACTGCAACAACCACCAATGCCTTGTGTCCTGTGACCAGACCTGAGCAGCACTGCATTCCTTTCATTTGTTCCTTCCATTTTCCAGCCGAATTTATACTTCCTGCTGATTTCCATTTCTTGGTTTCTTAGAGGAACACATGAGCACTCCTACACAGCTTGTGTATGTCCTTAACCCACAGATTCAAAAAACTGAGACACAGTTGGCAGCAGCAGCAGTGGAAATGGTGCCATAATGGTGTGAATACACAGCAGCACCGGCAGGAGGCAGCCCCAGGGACCACCACACACCTGTGGGGTCATTCCCGTGCCCATCTGCACCTTCCCCTGACCCTAGGGACAGGTGTAAAAACCCAACAAGGCTAGCCCTGGGTGGCCTGTTCTGGCTGACCCTGCCTGGGCAGGACAAGGGGATGAGCCAGGTGACCCGGTTTTTGAGCAGTGGGAATGTCAGAGGTTAGCTCCTGTGTAACTAGGCTGGGTGGGCCTCCACATCCACCAACACTCTCCACTACGAGGTTTCATGGGAACATGTGGCAGCTAGAGGAACAGAGCAGACGCGAAACACTGCCGTGCACTCTGGGATGTGTCATGGCCTTTCAGCCTCCGCTAGGGACACAGCCGGGCAGAGCAGGTCCCCACCCATTATCGCTACTGTGGCTGTTTCCCCCTTCTGTTTTTACACATCCAGTTTGTTCTCTCTCCCCTCCCTGGCAGGGACCCTCTCCCTAGAGCTGCTGTGGTTTTTAATAAGTATTTTTCAAGTAGCTGGCCGAGACCCCCGCAAGGATAATGAGATCATTCGCACCGCGGAATGCAAAGCCCTGCAAGCCGATTGTTGTCGCTCCCGGTGGACTGTGCCCACACTGCCTTTATCTGTCGCTGTTCCTCATCCCAAACACAGCGGCGTGCCCCGGGCAGTATCGGATGGGATCAGGCCGGGGTACGGCGTCCTGCCAACACGAAGGGCCGAGAATTGCCACTGGAACCGCTCAGAAATAACCTTTAAGGTTTATTAAGATTCTACCGACGGAGACGTTGATCCCGCTTCCCCGTTCATGAATCCCATTCCCGGTTCAGGACACGCCAGGCCTCGGCCTGCCCCGGGTTGAGGCTGAGCTGCGGCGGGAGCACCGGGCACCCCTGCTCAGGGCAGCCCCCGGCCCGGCTCTCCCAGCACCTGACCCCCGGGATGGACACCCCCATCCCGGGCAACCCCGCTCTGGCAACTTCGTCTTGGCAACCTCGGCCCGGGCACCCGCGGCCCGGGCAGCGGTCCCCGCCCCCGCCCAGTCCCGGCGGGGACCGCGGCAGAACAAAGGTGCTGGGTGGTGCTCGGAACGTGCACGGGGGGTGCTCGGCGGGTACCCAGGCGGTGCCCGGGGATGCTCGAGGGGCGCCCGGGAGAGGTTGCCCGGGGGGTGCTCGGGGTTGCTCGGGGGATGGCCGGGGGGAGTGCCTGGGGATGCTCGAGGGGTGTCCGGGAGGTGCCCGGGGGTGCTCGGGGCGGAGCCGCCCTCACGGGCAGCGCCGCGCGGCTCGAGAGCGACCCCTGCCGGGCGGGAACAAGGCGGAGCGAAGACTGCCAGCGCGCGTGCGCGAAGCATCCGCCCGCGCCCCCCCGAGACATTCCCAGCACCGCTCACCTCCCCTGAGCCCCGCTCCCTTCACCCCAATTCCCTCTCAGCCCTCACCTCCCCTGAGCCCCGCTCCCTTCACCCCAATTCCCTCTCACCCCTCACCTCCCCTGAGCCCCGCTCCCTTCACCCCAATTCCCTCTCACCCCTCACCTCCCCTGAGCCCTGCTCCATTCACCCCAATTCCCTCTCAGCCCTCACCTCCCCTGAGCCCCGCTCCCTTCACCCCAATTCCCTCTCAGCCCTCACCTCCCCTGAGCCCTGCTCCATTCACCTCAATTCCTTCTCAACCCCTGCCCACCACTGGCACAGGGTGCCCAGAGAAGCGGTGGCTGCCCCATTCCTGGAAGTGTCCAAGGCCAGGCTGGGCAGGGCTTGGAGCAACCCGGGATAGTGGAAGGTGTCCCTGCTCGTGGCAGGGGGTAGAATGACATGAGTAGATGGGGAATCCTGGCTCAGGGCACCAGTGGGGCAGTGAAGACCTTATTGTGTCCCACCACAGGACCAGCATCAGTGTCTGCTCTGGGATCAGGGACTGGTTGGCAGGGCTGGAAATGAGCCATCCAGACTTGGTTCTCAGTGGCCATGGATGGCCCATCCACAGTGTTCAACTTGCTCTGCCAAGAGGTAACCATTCCTCTGTGTGCTGAACTCCAGTTTCAGTTTGGTTTGTGTCGTTTCACAGACATCAGACCAGGCTGCACTTCTGCCTGCTGATCCAAGAGCCTTCTTCTGCTATGTAACCACTTGCCTGTTGCATTCTGATGTGTGACCAAATTACCCCTTGCTCTGCACTAAACCCCTCACACACCACTTGAGTTGTGCAGGCTGACGCAGTGCCCATGGCTCCTTCTGGAGCCTTTCCCAGAGCTCTGAGGTCCCCCTGCACCATGAGCACTGGTAGCACACAGGTTCCCACTGCCATGAAGGGCCATGCCACATCTGTGGCTGGACGTTTGGCTGCATGAGCACTCACCAGCGTGTCCCACACACTACTGGGATGTGCCAGTGCAGCAGCTGCTGCACAAGCTGCTTGTGCATTCGTGGAAGTACAAGCAAGACCTTAAGTCATCTCTTCTTTGGCTCCTCTGTGTGAAATAGGGATCACAGCACTTGTTTTGCAGAGGGGCCCTGCAGTTTGGTTCATGAATATAGAGTGGTTTGAGCTCCTGTGATGGAAGGTACTGGAGATGGACAAAGGGGCACCAACAGCCTAAAGCTGATGGAGGCCCAAGCAGTGATCTCACCCAGTTGCACTGTGTTTGCTAATCCAAGTGTGTAATCAGCACACCCGGGCGACATGTTGGCTTGGGCCGTGTCACACACAGCAGCTCAGAACGCTCTCACTGCGAGCTCACGCTCCCCAAGAGGGGTGATTGGCATCTGTGCAGTCACCGAGGATGGGCAATGTGCAGGGGAGGACAGACCTGGTGGTGACAGGATCACAAGATGGGTGTCATTGACACACAGCCATGGCATAGAGAACATGCAAACCTCCTTCCTCCCCACCCCCTCTGCCCGCCAGCTCTCCAGAATGAAGTCCCAGCTTTGTTTTTCTGATTTCCATTTTGTATCCTAAAATATTCACTCCAAGTTCCGCTTGACAGACATGCCTAATCTAATCTCCATGTCTGCTTTCTAATTTTCGCAGCCAGGATAAAACAAATTGGCTGGCGTTAATTGCCTGTGCAGCGGCCTGGAGCTCTGAGCCGTGATTTACGAGCTCGGAGCAGGCGCTCTGCAACACATTTTTCTTAATTTATTTTTAATGAGTCTCTCAATTAATTTTCTTGGAAACATCTTAATGATGTTGGAGGCGGGTGTTAATGAGGTTTGTAGCAGCACCTCATTTTGCATATTTTAAAGTACTGAATGGCATCAAGCAAACTCCTGATCCTAAAACAGAAAAAGACCTTAAGGCTGGAGAGGACTCCTGGGCTGAGATCGCTGCCATGGCTGAGGGTGAGGTGCTGCATGGGCCAGTTGGTGACTGGGAACACTGTGAGGCTGAAGCTGGTTGAGCCCACAGGGATGGCAGGACCATGGCAGCATGGGGAGGCCGAGGGGCTGTGCTGCGTCATGGTTGGTGGCCAGACACTTCTTAACAGATGGAATGAAAGCCTGGACACAGCACCTGGGCACTGAGACCCCCCTGCTGGCATGCCCCATGTTGTGGGCACCCCACTCCCTGCACACCCTCAGCCAGACCTTTTGGGCTGGAGCTCTCCAAGACACAGGACTGGGCTGCCTGGGGCTGACGGCTGCGGGGTGCTCTGAGGTGTCTCTGCCGGCCCACGGGGTCACCGGTAATTGCTGATGCATGTGCCAGCAAAAGGCAGCAGCTGGATTGCCTTTGTTTTCTCCCAGCATGTCAGTCTTCATTAAACTGGAGGGGAATGAAACAGAATTCACTTTTGTCCCAGCCTGAACACAGCAGCTGTTTAATTTCAATTAAGGTGGCACTGAAAAGAGTAACATTAAGGCAGTAATTAAAGTGAGACAGCTCCCTCCCCCTGTGCTCACAGAGCAGAGGGGCCAGTTTGACCCCCCCATCCTCCCAGCACCAGCTGAGTACGGGCAGGCGGCTGTGGGTCAGGGCTGCGGGGCTGCCCCACATGCTCACAAGGAGCTGGAGCAGTGTTGAGCCCTTCAAGGCAGGCACTGCCTGCAGCTCAGCACAGTGTGGCACATCTGTGGTACAGAGCGGCACTGCCTGTGGCACCGTGCAGCATGGCACGGCACAGCACACGTGGCATGAGGCTTTGTCCCATAAAGGCTCTGTGCGCTGTGGATGCTCTGTGCCCTGCCTGTTGCTGCCTCAACAAGACTGAAATCTCCAGGGAAATTTTATTTCCTTGCACTGGCAGAAATTGTGGCCAAATTCAGTTGTGTTCTGGACAGTGGGGGGTTCAGCAGCCCTGCTTACAGGACTGTTGGTGCTGTGCCTGCTCCCATCGCCTGTGACTGTGACCCGCTGGGGGAGCAGGTCGTCATGGCAACTGATGATTTCTATTATGGTACATCTGCGTTCACCTTCTAGGCCCAGTTCGGCCTTGCAAATTTCCAGTTAGAACACCTACCTGTGAAACTGCACTGAGCATTGGCAAGGGACCACACACAGCGCAGGGAGTCCCATGTCACCAGCACAGGCCAGCAGCAGGTCTGTGCTTGCACCATCACTGTGCAACCAGTCAGGTGCACCACTGGCACCCAGAGACCCGCTTCACTGATCCGACTACCTGGCACTGCGGGGTGGCCCCAGGCAGGGTGGGACGACCAAACACATGCACTCACAGCCCCCCCGTCCACAGCCTCCCCTGGACACTCAGCCTCCCCAGGGGCCTGGGGCCCATGGCCCTGTCAGGATGTGCCACTGCAGCGGATCCCCCCAGCCCTGCCCCTCGTGTGGGTTGCGGACCACAGGGCACGGCCCTGAGCACAGCACCACTGCCATCCCCTCTGTCACCTGGCCCTGGCCACAGGCCAGCGGTGTGTCCTGGGGCTGGCCACAGACTGAGAAAGGCCTGAGGACAGTGCAGGGACAGCATGAGGGTGGCGAGGCCCTGCCCTGACACAAAGGTGCTGCTGTGTCCTGGACCAGTTCTGAGGATGATGCCCAGGACCTGGTGACCTCACAGTGGCATATGGGGTAGTGTCACACGCCATGCCAGGGACACAAGATGGTGAGGAGCATGGCACAGGAAGGCTGCGGTGAGGACTGTGGGCAGCAGCAGGACCAGGTCCTGCTGAGGAGGGCCACAGCCCCGCACAGCTCTGCCCTGCCTTTCCAGGAGCCCCTGGCTAGGCCTCTCCTGCTGGCACCAGGTGCTCCTCAGATGGGGAGTGGCAGTGCCAAAACCATGGGATGGTGGGGCTGCCCCAGGCAGGGCTGAGTGACATCCTTGGGACTGAGGATTGTCTGGGGCCACGGGAAAGGTTACGGTCCTTCCAACAGTGAGAGAGTGGCCAAAATTCAGCACATCTGGGGAGGTTCCTGCACCTCCGGGCCAGCCTGAAGGTTCCTGTAGAGGTCTGCCAGGGGCAAAGGAGACAACGCCAGAGCTGACCAGCTCCATCCAGCAGCTTCAGCAGGAGACAGAGGCCTTGCAGGCCACGGTGAGCAGTGCCAACCCTATGCTCAATCCAGGTGCTGGGTTGAGCCACAGACTGGTGTGGCCAGGTGGCACAGGAGGCCCTGGCCAGCCCTTGCCTGTACCACCAGACACCTCTTCCCCAGGGCTGGGGAGGGCACAAGGGCTCAGGGATGTCCAGTCCTGCTATGGCTGCACTGGTCCCCCTGCCACCATTTCCCACAGTGGCCACAGTTCACTGCAGTGCTGAGGGCCAGTGGTGTCAGGGGCTTGGCTATTCATGAGCCCAAAGGAACTGTCAGAACATACACACACATGAAGTAGTGCTGCCTGGTGGGGAAGGGCTGCACCCACCCACTGGTAACACAGTCCATTGCTGCTCTGCACAAAACTAGGACTGCCAGCATTGTCCAGCCCCAGTGCCTGCCCAGACAGGAGCTGCAAGATGAGCTGGCCACAGTGGCGAGCTGGACAGATGCTGCTCATGCCATGTCCTAGGGCCAAAGGCAAGCATTGGTGCTGGAGCCACAGCATGGGGAGCCCAGAGCATGCCAGGACACACAGCAACAAGATCTGGACCCAGCTCAGGTGCTGGCCACAATACAGGCATTGCAGCTGGACCTGGACTTCTGCAGGGGCACAAACCACAAACAACTGGTCCAGCTGCAGGAGCAGGAGTGTGCAGTGGAGCAGGAGCACCAGGACTTGGTCATTCTGATGCAGCAGTTCCAGGCGCTGATGGGCGAGGTATGAGTGCTGGGCACAACAGCCACAGACCAAGCTGCATGTGTCCCCCACTGCCACTCCACCAGAGGCTAGGCACCATGCCTGCCCCACAGCCTGTGCAAACACCTGGTGACCTCCCAGGGGAGGGTAGAGGACATCCTGCCAGCCACACGTGGCTCTAACACCACCTGTACAGAGCAGCCTAGCCACACACCTAGCTGAGCAGAGCTGGAAGAATGCAGACCCCAACAGCCCCACTGACACCCTGGGCACTGTCCCAGGGCTGGTGGCACTGCTGCAGCCCACAACCTCACCCATGAGCTGGGATCACTGCTCTCCCTGGGCCCGTGCTCTGTCACTGGTCAAGGACAACAGGGATGGCTTCCCAAGGCTGCTGGGTGTCCAACAGATACACTGTGGGGACTGCACAGAGATGAGAGGGACAGCAGCCAGCAGCTTTCCTGCCTCCCACCTGGTGCACGCCACATTCCTCTGTTGGGCCCTCCCCAACAGCCCATTGTCCATGGGTTGTCCCAAAAAGGCTCCTTCTGTAGCCTCAGCTCTACACAGCAGGGGCACAGGGTGATGCCAGACCCTGCTGGGTACTCACAGGTCAGTGATGCACCCCTCCACCTGAAGGACCAGGCAGTGCAGACAGAGATCACCTCCTGCTTGGCTGCCCACAACCCTTTTGACACCAGCCACGATATCCCAGAGGAGCGCAGAGAGCTGCTCAAGCAGGTCAGTGCCAGCAGCCCCCCAGCCAGTACACCAAGCCTAGGGGCAAGCAGCCGGGGGGACACAGAAGCCATGACAACCATGCTGCAGGACTGACCCCTGCTCCACTTCCCCCAGAAGCCCTGGGACAGGGTGGGAGGCAGCAGTGCCAGCCTGCCCCCACCACCTCACACAGCCAGGCACTGGCCAGCCTTGAGCGTCCTGCAGCACACAGAGGGCAGCTGTGCCTGAGCTTAGGGAAGGGCACACAGCACAAGGCCAACCGACCAAAGCACTGACTTCTCTGCAGCTGGGGACACAGGAGCAGAGTCAGGGCCTGCAGAGCAGTCCAGCCTGGCTGCAGGAGCAGCCGGGAGCCACCCAGGCCCAGGAACAGCAGAGTCTGCAGCAGATGAGCAGAGCCAAAGAGGCCATCCAAGGCCTACACCGAAAAGTGGCAGAGCTGCAACAACAGGTGAGGGCAAGGCAGGACAGGACAGGACAGGACAGGGATGCAGCCTCAGTGCCAGACACCTCTCCAAGAGTGGCTCAGCCATGGCCAACCACCCTCCCTGCCCCACAGCTTTGCTGGCAGCTGCAGGACATGGACAACCTCCAGGCAGAGCTGGCCCAAGCCCGGAAAGAGAGCACCAAGCAGGCAGAAAAGATTGCAGCCTACAAGACACACAGGCAGCAGCTTCATCGAGAGCTGAGGAAGATGCAGAGCTTCAAGGAGCAGAGCAAACAGGAGGTAAGGATGTCTTGAGTCCTCCTGTGAAAAACCAGGAGTCTGTGCTCAGCCTGTGTCTCTCACTGTGCCACGGGCAGACCTGCTCACTCCAGGAGAGGCTGCAGGAGCTGAGCAGCCTAGCCCAACACTGGCTGCAGCTACACCTGGACAGTGAGCGAACTCTGGCTCTGCGAGAAGAGGAGCTGGTTGTCTGCAAGGTGGAGCTGGCTTTCCTTAAGGAAGAGCTCAGCAAGATGACAGTGCAGATGCAGGATACAAACAGGCGTTCAAGACACACGGGGCAGAATGCAGGAGGAGAACCTGTACCTAATGTTCAGAACACCTGAGCAGCCCCACAAGTGTGAGCAGCTGAAAAAGTGAGCAGAATTCCTGGCATAGCCTGGCGTGAAACAGGGCTGGGCCAATGGTCCCAGGTGTGCAGGGACAGCTGGACACCAGCTGCCTGTCCTGGGCATGGGCTGTGGGAGAACTGCCTTTGCAAAAGTATGGGCCAGGCTTGAAACAGGGACGGGCTGTATTTGTCCTCCAGGTCACTTTAATTTTCTGCCCTGTTCCAGGCTCTACAGGGCAACAACGTGACAGCACCAGCCCTGCATGATTCTGCAGAGCTACCTTCACCCAACACCCACCTCCAGGACAAGAAGCAGCGCAAAACAAAGCAAGGATTAGACTGACAACCTTTAAACAAATAAAATTCTTTCTGTTCTGTAGCAAAATTAGTGCCAAGCACCAAAGCCTTCCAGGGCCACAAGCTGTAGAGACCTCAGAATACACTGATCAAAGTAGCTGGGCACTACCTTAAGCCTCAAAGCAACAGGTCGCGCCTTCTTAGAGACCAAAGCGGGCTGGGGTGCGTCGTGGCGTCAGGGGCTCCCCCTGCTCCTTTCGCCCAGGGGTATAGATTTTAGTAGATCTGTTGAAGAGGACAAGGGTGATTAATGGCAAATGCAACCTTTTCCTGCACCAGAACTCCCACAGGGAAGCTGGGATCCTCCACACAGGCAGGCCATGGACAGGCAGGGCTATCACCCACCTTGCACTGCCCAGTGGGTTCCGGCGCTCCTGCTCCTCCCGACGGGCACGCAACTGCTCCTCTGCCAAAGCCATTTCCTCCTCCATGGCAGACACTTCCTCCTTGGCACGGCGGCGGTTCTCCTGGAGCAAGGCAGCAGCAGGTCAGGGACAGGAGAGGGATGGCAGCAGCAGACTCCCTGCAGGCCCACAAGCTTGCTCCCTCCATGTGAAAACACACACATACAGCAGCAGAATGAACATGCAGAGGGCCCGCTGTTTGCCAGCTCATCCAGGACAGAATATTTACCTGGCGTGACTTGCCAGCATGTTTGATACTGTAGAACATGGGGCCCAGCTCTGCCAGCCACTCTCCATCCACAGCAGTGACACACTGCATGTATTCCTGCAGGGACAGAAAGATCAGGATAGCAGGATGGCACCCTTGGGGCCTGGGCACCATTTCCAGAGCCATAGCAGCTCCCTTCCTCCCCGACTTGCTGATGGCACTTCTCAGGCTGGGACCATACCCCTTCCAGACAATTCCTCCTGGCCTCAGAAGCCACTATGGGTTGGATTTGATGAGACCACAAGGAGGATCAAACATATCCCATAGAAGCCAGAGAAAAATAATGGGGGAAGGGACAAACAGATGACACAGACATGCCCAGCTGGTATAGATGGGAAAGGCTGAGATCTGCCACTCAGACAGATCTCAGTCTCACAGCAAAATCCTCCCATCTCTCTTGGAGCGCTCACCACCCTTTCTGCTAGCCCTCAGCTCAAGCTCACCTTGGTAGTCATAACCAGTTCGTGGTACACAATGTAGTCTGGTGTGTAGCCCATGCCAAACAGAGAGCTCGTGGGGTGCAGGTGGCAGGGCATGCCTGTGCGGATGTTCACATACTCGCCAATGCCCTGCAAAGACAAGTGTGCTTAGTCCACCTGTTCCCAGGCAGGGCCTTGCAGCCCCCAGGCAGCTCAGACACCTCTCACCTTCAGCTTTGCAGCCTGATGGAAATATGCAGCACAGATGCACTTCCTGACAACATCCCAGTCTGTACCACAGGATGCCAGGCTCATTCGCTGCTGCACCATAATGTCCTTGAGCTGGGCACGCACCTCCCGCACCTGCAAAGGTGTGTGCTGGTGAGATCCCTCTTCTGCATAAGGCTCTCTCCCCCACATAAGGCTCTCTTCACAGCCACAGCCTCACCTTCCGCATGGCCTTGGCATGAATGAAGTGCTGATTGCACCACAGGGTAGAATAGCTGTTGTTTTTCCACTGCAGGTAAACATTCAGGTAAGTCAAGTGATCGCTCTCTGGAACGGCAAATTTCTCCCGCACTTGGTCACTCTCCTCCTCTCGGCCCTGAAGGGTAAGCAAAGGACACGGGTTAGTCAAAGGGCAGGGAAGGGCCCTGAGCTGCTGGAACAGCAGCATCTTGTACCTTAGGCCGGTAAAAGATGGCAGGAACAGACAACATGGAGACAACGAGCAAGATCTCAGAGCTGCAACCCATGTCACAGGAGACAATGAGCATTTTGGAGAGTGCAGGGTCCAGTGGGAACTCCACCATGAGACGTCCTGTAGAGGTCAGACCACCTGCACGAACAGAACAGCAATCACTGATCAGCAGCTGGGCAGGCCCCAGTTCCATGGGCTGGCAGCTTACCCCAGCAGCCAATACCTGTGTTATCCAGAGCCCCCAGGATCCACAGCTGGTACATGGAGTTCAGCATATTGTCCTCGGGGGGCGGATCCATGAAGTGGAACTGCAGCAGGTCCTGCACACCCAGGGACTTGAGCAAGAGCACTACGTTGGCGAGGTTGGTGCGCTGGATCTCAGGCACCGTGGTCGTCAGCAGCTCATTCTTGTAGGCACTCTGCGTGTAGAGCCTGGGAAGAGAATCCAAGAGCATGCTCCTCCTGTTCCGGCCACTGTGTTCCTTACTGACACTCCAGCCTCTGCCCAGCCCAGCCCAGCATGGCACAGGGCAGCAACCCTGCACCCAGCAGCAGGACCCTGGCGAGGCACTTCTACCCCAGCCAAAGTGTGGTGTCCCTAGCACACTGGGGTGTCTGGGCTGCAGCACAGCACATGACCAAGCACAGCCCTTCCCTGGTCTCACAGCATAGCCTGGGAAAGGCCTTTGGCTTGGCTCATCCTGATGGCATCCAGGGCAGACCAGCCACAAGTGAAGATGGGCACAGGAAGAAAGTGGAGCACATCATTTTCTCTGCAGAAGCACTGAGTCCAAAGGTGGCCTTCAGGCCTGCCTACTGCCCACATCCCCCCAAAGTTCAAGATAATGAACAGCTCCAGTGAGAAAAAAATATACGCAACCTGATGCCAAGCTGAGGATACAACAGAAACAGGAACACCAATGATGTGCCTACCTGAAGCAGTGGCCTGGGCCTGTCCGGCCAGCTCGGCCGGCCCTCTGATTGGCATTGGCCTGACTGATGGGGTAGATCTGCAGCGCATCCATGCCTATACGGGGGTTGAAAACCTTCAGGGCACAAGAAGATCAGACAGAAGTAAGAGGAAGGCTGGATCGTGACCTCAGAACTCCCTCAACCTACCCCAGAAATCAGAGACAGACAGTACAGGGAACCCTGACTCACCTTCAACTTGCAGTAGCCAGAGTCAATCACAAACATGATACCATCCACTGTCAGTGAGGTCTCTGCAATGTTAGTGGCAACGATGCACTTCCTGACCCCATCAGGAGCCTGCAAGCACACTATACATCAGTCACACCCCTGGGCATGGCTCTGCTCCACTGAGGAGGAGCGCAGAGCAGCAGAGGGACAGGGGTGACTCTTGGGAAGTGGGGTGGGGTACATGCTTCCCCTCTCACCCTCCACATGCAATACAGAGATATATCTACACCTCTCACTCCTGCTCTGTCCTGTCACCTGCTCCAGTTTTCCCCGCCCCCACCCTAATCACAAAGCACACATCAGCACCTTCTGGAAGATTTTGGCCTGCAAGTCCGAGGGCAGCTGAGAGTAGATTGGCAGTACAGCAAGAGCAGGCGCCTTCTCCAGCTCCTCAAGGTGCTCCACAATTTGCTCTGAGGTCACCTAGAAACAAAGAGGAGTGAAAACATCAGACTGAAACAACAAGGGGGTAGGACAGTGCCTGCCCTTACAACTCACCTCGATATCCTCCTGGCCAGGCATGAAGACGAGGATGTCTCCAGGAGCACCAGACAAGTGGACCTGCAAGGCTTGTTTCACTGCAGCCTCCACATAATCCTCCTGTGGGGTCTGGACGGCACAGCCCGGGTTAATCGGGACCAATATCCTTACCTGCTCTGTGTGCAAGACTGTAGCACACCACAGCCACTCCTACCCTGTCCTGTGTGTCCCCCTCAGAGTACAGCACACCTAGGTCACAACCCCCTCCTGCCAACAGAATTTCAATCCACAAGCTTGACTATACCTTGCTGAAAAGAATATCCACAGGGAAAGTGCGCCCAGGAATGTGGAAAATGGGAACGTTCCCAAAGAAGGAGGCAAACTTATCTGCATCCATGGTGGCCGAAGTGACAACAAGCTTCAGATCCGAGCGTCGGGCGACCACCTAGAAAGCGGATGAAAGGAGCAATATGGAAGGAGCATTCATGCATGGCTGTGGGCTGTTTTCATTCTTACTGAGACAATGGCACAAGACAGAGCTTCTGCTGTACTCCAGAGGCACTGGCTGTGCATGCCAGGGAACACTGATGCTGTATGGTCAGTGCGGTTAAAAAGACCCCCCAACCCTGGTGCAGGAAACCTTAAGCCAGCAAAGACCTCTGTATCAGCAGTTCTGACATTCAGCCAGCAAGACTCCGGTAGCACTACAGGAGACAACCCTCCAGAACCAGGGACCAGGATGCTGGAGCAGTCAAGCGCAGACAGAGACGTGGCAGCTCTGCTTCCCTTTCCTAGTCCTGGCAGAGAAGGGCTGTCCCAGCTCATGTACCCCATGCTGCTGTCCTCTAGCCCAGGATCACACACACCTCCCGAAGCAGCCCGAACAGCACATCAGTGTTGAGCGAGCGCTCATGTGCCTCGTCCATGATGATAGCACTGTAGTTGTCCAGGTCGGCCTCCCGCAGTGACTCACGGAGCAGGATGCCATCTGTCATGTACTTGATCACTGTGTTCTCAGATGTGCAGTCCTCAAAGCGGATGGCATAGCCTACCTAGGAGGACAGAGATACCAGGAAGTCTTCCAACAGTCCCATGCACTCACTGTCATTGGGTGGCACCCCTGCACTCCCTACCAGACTCACCTCCTCCCCCAGACGCACCCCCATCTCCTCACTGACTCGCTTGGCCACCGACATGGCAGCCACTCTGCGGGGCTGTGTGCAGCCGATCATGCCATAATCAGTGTAGCCATCCTCATGGAGATACTGCGTCAGCTGAGTTGTCTTCCCGCTCCCCGTCTCCCCCACCACGATCACAATGCTGTTGTCTCTGAGGAAAAAGTATTTCTTCATACACCTTCAAAGATGGACTTTTGTGTTCTCTAGCTAAGCATCATCCTACTCAAGTGGGAGAGCTGAGCAAAGCAGTGGGTTTGTTTCCTGAGAGTACAGCTTCCCAACGGTCATGATTCTACAATTCCTCAACTGAGTTCCTAAACATAGGCCAGTGCCCTGGGGATGCCCTGGCAGCCATACCTGAGGATGGAGAGCAGTTCCTGCTGTACAGCAAAGATGGGCAGGTATTGTCTCTGCTCCAGGATGGATTTCTTCTTGGCAAACTCACTGCTGGCTTCACTTTTTTCTTTCATGTGTTCAGCAAACTTCTGCTCAGTTCTGAGGAAACACCACAAGTCTTGAACTGACACTCCACACACTTTGCTACGCCCACAGCCCCCATTACCAGCTGAGCAGAGGAATTCAGAGGAAGCCCCTACTTGTAATCCACTTTGCCATCTTCTGTCACCATCTCGTCCTTCTCCTCCTCTTTCTTTATCCCCATAATGTCTCCCAGTTTGGTGCCTGCCAGCTCCCAGTGCTTGTGCTGAGCCTGGAAGGAGAGAGAACAGCATAACTTTGCCACAGCAAGCACATACAAAATTCTTCCCCAATCCTACTCACGAGACTAGGAAAAGGATATTAGTCCCACAATTCCCCAATGCAGAATAGACACTCCACTCCTACATCAGGTTCCTCTCTTCCAAATGAACTGGAGCAGCGCTTTAAGAAACTAGGATGGATACAGAGACTTCAGGCACAGGATTACAAACTGCCTCCTAAGAAAATAGTTTCAGCTGCTGACCCTTCCATTAAGTTTGAACTTAAGCCTACACAGATGTGAACCAGAGATAATCTTCCTGCCCACACCAGGCGCTCACAGGCTTCCCTCTCACCTCTGCTATCAGTTTAGCTACCACCACCATTCCATTCATAGCATAAGTAGCTCAAATCCAGCCCAGTTTCAATGTACAAGGAACACATCTGTACTTTCTGCACAGCTATTATTTGAGCTTTAGAGAAAGTTGCTAGAAAATATCCCCAAAAACTAATCTGCTACCTTACCTCATACTCTTCCTCCTCACAACTCTTCTGCTGAGACGTGACAAGGTATATCCTGCTGCCATACTGCCTGCTGACTGTCCCTAAGCTACCTGGCATTCTTCCATCTGCTTCCTTCTCCCATAATCCGCATGTCCAAGTGCACAGTGATTCATGTCCCAGGCAATGCCCAAGAAAATCACATCACAGCAGATGCTATGAGGCAATACAGTAAGCTGGGTTGCCAGGATGTCCCAGATCACAAAAATATGAACTCCTTATCATCACTGCTGCCAAAGTCTGAATGCTGCAGAGCCCAAACAAGGCTGTGAGGAACTACGTAATGTGTACGGTGGGCCGTAAGCCAAAGGGCTGCAGCATACCCTCTTACGCTCCTTTTGCTCCCTGTGCTTGCGCACCAACTGGCTGCCTTTCCGAGCTATGATGGCCAAATCCGAGGTGGCGTCCTTCACAGGGATGACTGGCTCTGGCTGGAGGGAAAAGGCATTGCTTTACTACAAAGGCCTCATGTGTACAGGGCTTCCTGCCATCAGTGCCCTCAGCCACAGTCTCTACCTGCTTGGTGAAGACAATCCTTCCGTCTAGGAAGGGGGGCACTAGATTGTGCACCAACAAATGCACTTTAGCGGAGTTATCCTCCTCAAAATCTTCATCCACTTCAATCCGATGGACCACACCGCTCGTCAGCATGCGATTTGTCTCCCAGCGCTCATTATCCTGCACAAAACAACGTATAAGAAACAAAATGAAGCCTCACAGAAAGCACCAGCGATCACATCAGAATACCGAGCTTGGGCCTGGGCTCCGTACCAGCAACAGGATGGTTCAAATCTAGTGAGCCTGAAAGTAAGGACAAGGGAAGGAACAGTAACTGGAAGCAGTAGAGTGCAGGAAACTACCCATGTGAAGCACATGGTCAACAGGACTGTCTCCAAGGAAATGCATGCAGGATAGACATTGCCTGCAAAGCACTCAGAATACATCAGGAAGCCTGGACACAGTCCTGCTCATGTAAAGAGAGCAGCTACCCCCAGCATCCACTGGGCCAACAGTGGACAACCCCAGTAATGTATCTCACACTCAGAACAGCAGGGGCATGGTCCTCTGCACTCGTGCTGCCCTGGACACTGCAATCCACCAGCCACTCCAACTGGGAATTCTGCACATGCAGGAGTTGCAGGGCTGGATTTTCCAGGAGAACTCAACCACAGTCTCCCTGTGAACACTCCTTCAGCCTGGCCCAAGAGTGTCCTTCTCCACCTGAGAGCAAGGGCTTAACAAGTGGATCTTTCAAGGGGCAGCAAACCCCACGTGTTCAGAGCAACCAACCCTGTGTCTTGGCCCTACCTCATTGATCTGCCGCCGCTGTGCCGAGATCCGCTTCTGCCTCTGCTTGTGCAAGTGCTGCTCACGTTTCTTCACGTACTCCTCAGAGGAGTAAGCTAAAGGGTTGTGAAACTCATCGTAGCCCTCGTCCATCATGTACCAGTCCCGGTCAGCTTGCTGGGAAGGGAGAGGTGCAGCACTGAGCTCTGCCCATCCCCCATAGCCTGGTGGCCCCAAGCCCCCGGCCTGCACCAGACTCTCACCCGCTGGTCGTCTTCCCACTGCTGCCGCTCCTCCTCTGTCTCAAAGGCGATGCCCTCCTCCCCTTCCGTGCGTCGCCCTGGGGTGAGCCAGATGGTCCGGAATGTTCCCAAGGAAACCCCAACTCTGTGCCACAGGAAAGGGGATTCCACACTGCCCACCCCGGGCAGCTCAGCCCAGATTCCTCACCTCTCCCTCGGGACAGGCGTGGCGTGGCCCCCAGGTGCCTCCGGTCATCAGCCCATTCATTGTATTTGTATGATGGGGTGGGCAATGGCGTCTTATCAGAGTACCGGCTCCTCACAGACCTGAAAACAAAGCAGATGGGAAGAACTGGTGCCCATAGCCAGGCACTTCTCATATGCACAGAGTCCCCTTTCTGCAGCTCCACAGCTCACAGGACAGCCTCAGGCACTGGTACCTGTCCCGCTCCCGCCGGTCTGTGTCCCGCAGTGATGACGGTCGGTGGCTATGCTCTGAGTCTCGATAGGAAGGTGTGGGAGACGGAGATTCCCACTGC
This sequence comes from Falcunculus frontatus, assembly GCA_013398115.1. Classification (NCBI taxonomy): domain Eukaryota; kingdom Metazoa; phylum Chordata; class Aves; order Passeriformes; genus Falcunculus; species Falcunculus frontatus. Next base: position 237,992 of record VZRV01007674.1, read on the forward strand.
GAGCGACGAGCATTGCTGTAGCCACCGTCGTCTTCCTCCCAGCTGGAGCGAGATGGTGTGGCTGCATCTGGCAGAAGAGATGGGGTTTGATACCTGTTGTTAAAACAGCAGCCCTGGAGCCACCTAACACCATCTAAGAAAGGAGCATTGAGAGAGGGTACCCATTGGCCCTCCCTCTAAGAGAAGGGGCTGACCCAGTGATTCCAAGGAATTTCCAAAGGACCACATTTCCAACACAGAGACCCAGAAGAGACCCCATCGTGCAGAGATCTGCCAGATTTTCAAACACGCAGAGCTGGCACATTGCTCCCAGACCCAAGTCGAGCTGGGAGTTTTATGCTTGCCTTAACCACAACCGTTACAAGGTACAAGCTTTTCTACCAACCCTGTCCCGCAAAAACAGCAGGAAGCATAAAAAATCTCCAAGCCCCTCCCTGTTAGGTCTCACACAAGAGCTCTATTGGGTCCCACTCCCACCTTTGGGCCGATGTCGGGGGCTCTCAGGTTCACTCCTCCTGCCACTCCGCTCTGACGAGCCATCCCTCTCTGATCTGCTGTGATGACTCCTGTCCCGCTCCTCTGCAAAAAGAAAATTGGATCAGGGGCCTATTGCACAAACAGGCTTCCCAAGCCTGCTGCAGAAATCGCCACAAATATCAGTAAAGACTACAAACAGGCCAAAGGACAAGCCCACACCCAAATCAAGAAGCACCACAAAGATCTCTGAGCAATTACCACGGTCTCGTTTACGATCGTGGTCCCGATCCCTACTGCGTTCCTTCTTTCGTTCCTTCTCCTCCTTGGAGGAGGCAAAGACTCCATGTTCCCGACGCTCCCTCTCCCGCTGCCGGCTGCGTTCCCAGAACTCCTCGCTGACACCCCCTGTGTAGGAAGGTGTCTCCACGTGGACAGAGCGGTAATGTCTGGGCAGGCAGAGCAGAGAGAAGAAATGCTCAGAGGTGCTGAGCTACAGCTGTCCTTCGGCTGGTCTCGTACAACTCCAGTTCCAGCCTCTGTCACAGTGCCCCGCAGTCCCCCGCACTCTCCGCACCGGAGGCTGCGGCCCCGCCCGTCACCGACTGTGCTCACCCTGAGCTCCCTACCCGGCCGGACGCGGCCACCGCCGGCACCAGGAACCCCCCGCAAACCGCACCTGTTCCTGCGAGCTCTGCGGTTGCTCCGGTCGGCCTCGTCCTCCTCCTCTTCCTCGTCCTCGGCGCTGCCCGCCTCGTCACGACCCTCTTCCCAGTCCTTATAGGATGCGACACGGGATCGTTTCCCCCCGACCGCCTCCTCCTGGCGCTCCCGCCGCTTCTGCGCCGCCAGCACGTCCAGCCCCAGCAGGGAAACGCGCGGGGCCGGTGCCTTAAAGACGTGCTGCTCGGCGCCCCGCGTCCGCAGTACCAGCCCGCCCGCCTCGCCGCTCGGGTTCGTCCCCGACAGCCGATGCAGAGACTCCTCGCTCGTCGCAGCCATCGTGGCCGCAGCACCGCGCGGGCCCCGCAGTTCCCTTAGCGACGGTAACTCGGCTGCCGGAGCGCCGCCATAGCCGCCCCACAGTGCTCGGCGGGAGGAGCCGCTCTAGCCAGGTGCACCATAGACACAGTGACCAGAGCCTATGGGAGAGCCGCCACCATAGAGTCCCAGCAGCGCTAGACAAGCCGCGCTTCCTGTGAGGGGGGACTTCCGGTGCACGCACCCTCCGTAGGGTCACGTGGCTGCGGGGCGGAGGCACGGGCGGACGGGAGACGCACGGGGAGAAGGCGGGGAGAAGGAAGGCCGCACCGGGAGAAGAAAGGCCGCACGGGGAGAAGGAAGGCCGCACCGGGAGAAGAAAGGCCGCACCGGGAGAAGGCCGCACGGGGAGAAGGAAGGCCGCACCGGGAGAAGGAAGGCCGCACGGGGAGAAGGAAGGCCGCACGGGGAGAAGGAAGGCCGCACGGGGAGAAGGAAGGCCGCACGGGGAGAAGGCGGGCCGCACGGGGAGACAGCCCCGCGAGCACCCCCACACCCTGGAGGGGGCGAGAATCCCTCAGAGCTCCTGCAGCCCCGGACCCTCCAGCCAACGCCCGCCGAAGCCCTGCAGGCGAGCACACGCTCAGCCCCGGTAGATAGACCCGTGCAGCGACGGGCACAGAGACCCTGCACGGACAGACGCACAGCGCACACAGCCTGCGGGCTGGCGCGCAAGTTTTATTCCCTCACGGTCCTGCCTCAGCTGCCTGCCACTGTCTCCATCACCCAGGCCAGGGCACGCTTCACGTTCACACCATACTTTGCAGCTGTGCAAATCTTGTCATAGCCGACGATGCCAACTGCGTGCCAGGTGTCGTCATCGGGATCCTGCACGGCAACGGCTCCGCCTGCATCCCCGTAGCAGATGTCCACCCGCAGCTCACTCATGCCCACGCAGAAGGTGTCATTGCCAAGGATGGGCTAGCCCCAGCAGGACACATTCTGTGCACTGTAGTATTCCCAGCACTGCTCACTCTCAGCCACCGGCAGCATCGCGTACTTCAGCATGTCGGAAGAGCCAAAGGTGGCACTGCAGCCCCAGCCTGCGATGTAGCCCACCTGCCCTGAGTGCACATAGTCCTTCTGGGCCAGGCAGATGGGCATCACCTCCTCTCCAAGAAGCACCTTCTGTTTCAGCTTCTGCAAGGCCGGGTCTACAGCCTGTGGGTAGCTGGGGTGCAGCACAATGCGCTCTGTGCCCAAGGCGGGCTGCTCCCGGCTGCCCACGAACAGCTGCAGTGTAGGGGCAATCTCTTCCAGCGTGGCATTGTCACTGTGGATGTTCAGGTAGACGTTCCTGCCTGTGTTCAGCAGCCACTGGTCACTGATGAGTGTGGCCCCCACAGTGAGATTGTGGCAGGTCACCGCCTGGCCGTGCCAAGGGAAGCTGCCCTTCTGAGCCAGCACACCCCCAGATCTGCCGGGGGGAGGTGGTTCTTTGGCTTCCCACACACTACATAGGGCAGAGCAAGGCCCAGGTGAGGCCCCTGAACCCAGTGGGCGCCAGGTACCTCCTGGTGCTCAGCAGCCCCAAGGAGCAGCACTGAAGATGGAGGTTTTGAGCAGACCCCTGCAGCCCTTCAGCTGCCCAGACTGCTCACAGCCCCCAGCCACTGCAGTTTATTCTCACCTGGCTCACAGACATCCTTAGCATCAGGGCTCACCCATAACTCATTCTCATCACATTTGTATGTCCCTTTGGAGCAAAACCAGAGTCAGCCCCACTGCCCTGCTGCCAGGGAGGCACAGAGGTGCTTGTACCTCCATGGGGCTTGGATGAACAGGAGTAGCTATTCATATCCCCGATGAAGTGGGGTGGAGTGTCAGGCTGGATCACCTAGTATTGGGGCAGCCCCACACATTCCCTGGAGCTGGGCAGAAGTCCCGTCCCTGGGTGCTGTGCCCATGCTGTGTACCTCACCATCACCAGGGCAGCACAGCCAGTAGTACGGGTGGCAGTGGTACCTGACCAGGTGCTCCACGTGGCCATGTTCAATCTCCACAGGCTTTGCACAGCTCCACTCCACAGGCAGAGAATGTTCAACTGGCCCAGAGCCAGGACATGCTCCCACCTCTGCTAGGTCCCTCCCTAGTTGTGTCTTCCCTGGCCCCTGCCTGCTCCCTGCCAAGCCCCTCCCAGCTCTGTCCAAGCCCTCGTGCTCCCCCCTTGCCCTGGAAGGTACTGGTTGCAGCTGCAGTCCCCAGCACACTCCAGGCCAGGCCAGCAGTCAGTAGCTCTGCAGGTCTGCAAGAAGGAGAGGGCACCCTCAGCAGAGAACTCCTACTCTTTGCTCTCAGCTGTGGGCTCCACCAGGACCCGGGGCTGTGGCAGGGCTCATACCCTGTCCCGGTAGGAAAAATGGGCAACTCCGTGCCCTGGGGCTGCCCATCAGACAGCCATGAGTCAGACCTGGACCCTGCTGCTACAGAGGTCAAGGCTGCAGTGTTGGGACCTGGGCGCTTCCAGGCCCAACAGTGGTCCTGCCATGGCCCTCTGTGGGGCCAGGCCCTCAGCCAGGCAAGGACAGAGCACTGAGGACATCCAGGGACATACTGGTGTTGCTCACCCCATGCTCACAGCAGCCTCCTCCTGCAGGTCATTCCTGCTTGGGGCTCCCTCCTCACCCCTTTTATTACCACCTCCTTTGCCTCGGGGCAGCCCATGAGCTCCAGATCTCCTGACTCTGGTGCCTGCAGCCAGCACAATTCCCAGCAGGAAGAGCACAAAAAGCCTCCCTTTTCTTAGTGCCAGCCTGGCAGAGGCTCCCAGGAGGCTGCCAAACCCTGACAGGAAGCCAGCATGCCAAGAGTTTCCCAGATTTTGCAGCTACAAATATGGGAGAGGGAGCTGGCTGCAGACACTGGTACCCTGGCACTGTGACACCAGCTGAGGCTCACAGACAGCAGACCAGCCTCTGCCCCTGGTAAACCCGCCCTGTGCCCTCACCTACCACGGTCCCTGGAGAACACAGGTGGCTGCTCCAGTGCTGGCAGATGGAGCTGGGGCACAGGAGCCAGGTCCCATCCCATTCTGTGCCTGGCTCTGCCCACAGACAAGGCACACCATCCAGAGCTGGGATGCCAGTGACCTGGGCAGTGCCAGCCTGACTGGCTGAGGGGTACAACGTGTCTCACACCAGGGACAGGCTCTGAGGGACCGCAGCCAAGCTGGCTTCCAACCAGTAGCCACACCTCTTCCCATGCAGTGGGCTGCAGCCCCATGTCACAGCAGCCCCTGGCCCCTGGGGTGCAGGTTGTTTGTCAGCAGTGTCAAGGGCCCAACCCCAGCTTACAGGAACTCACAGCAGCAACCATTGGCTAGCAGCCAGATGGATGTGGCCAGCCAGCAGCAGGAGTGCAATGCAAAGCACATCAGCCTGCTCCCACAGTCTGCCTCCCGCAGGAGCACAGCCGAGGAGGGAGCCAGTGCTGCAGGGAAGCCATCCCAAAACCATTCAAAGCACACAGGTCCAGCTCCAGCTCTGAGCCATTGAAGCTTGGCCTCTTGGAGGTCTTAACAGTGCCCCCCTTCCACTCAGATATTCGAGTCCTTCACCCTCAAGAGTGTGTCCAGTTCCAGACACCCCAGAAGGTGGCTTTTCCATCCTGTGAGCTTCTTTCCATCTCATGAGGCATCTGTGTCCCAAAACAATGCAGGGCTTGACATCCCTGGCCCAGCACCAGCCATACTCATGCCAGGACACAAAAGGCTGGAGTCCATCACAGGATGCATCAGGGCTCAGCAGCTAAGTCCGTGAACCTTGCCAGCACATTAGGAAGGTGCTGTGTCACCCTCAGACTGGGAGAGCAAGAGTCTCCCAGGCCCCCTCCAAAGCACATCAACACCTCGGCCAATGGACCAGGTCACATCCCTGTTAGAACAGTGAGAAGTGTCATCCATCCAGGAAAAATCCAGGAAATGAAGAGGATAGTGCAGGGGGCTGCAGAAGCGGGGAGCAGGCAAGCGATGGCCCTGACATGAGCCGAGGGCCACCACAGAGTGAGGTCAGCAGTTCTAAACAATTTTGGTGAAGTGCTGTGGCACAATCCTGCTCTGCAGGATGGACTGCGAGAGGCTGCTGAGGGAATGCTGTGTGCAGGGTGAGCTGTTGCTCAAGAAAAGCCTGAGATGACTGCAGTGAGTTCAGGGTGAAGGAAAAGTCAGCACCGGAGGTCCCAGAGACAAAACCAACAGACAGAAGCACCTTTGATCAGGCCTTTTTCACAACTGACAGGGCACGACTGCAGCCATCTCCAAACAGCTGCGTACTGGCACCACTGCCTTCCCTCCTCGCCAAGGGCCTGGATCAGGCAGAGGTTTCTGCCAGGGTGGGCCTGGTGCACTTGTCAGTCCATCCCAGAGCTCAGCTACCCTGGTGGCTTCTCCCACCAGGAAAAGCGGGAGCAACACCGAGAGAACCGATCCTGCTCAGCTGAGGAGAGCTAGACTGCATCCTTCCAGCCCATGGAGCATCTCCAGAGCAGCACACAGGACCAGGTGAGCCAAATGTTTATTGACACTCAGTTCTGCTGTCCACAGGGAAGCCAAAACACAGCCCTGGAAAGCAGCACTGTTGTGAAGGCCCCGTCCCCTGCTCCCCATCAGTGCAGCCCCTGCTGCACCCATCAGACCCCTCCCAGGGGCTGGAACCAGTCCCAGTCTGGCCAGCTCTGGAATTGTCAGACTCATCCCGGCTCAGCCATGGCTCCTCCCAGCTAGACCTTCATTCTGCAGCATGTCAGCACCGGTGATCTGCTCCAACCGCCTCCATGACATTCTTGAAGCCTTGAGCCCTAATCAGGGACAGCGTGTGGTGGGACTGGGCTGGTACTGTGGCTCAGCCCCACAGTGCCACTGCTTGGGCACCAGCACACAGCTGTCCAGAGCTGCCCTAGACCCAGGGGCTCTCTGGGGACGTGCCTGGCTTCCACTCACCTCAGCAGCTCCTCTAGTTCCCGCTTCACTGCCCCCACCACTGGCGGCCCGTGGTACACAAGCGCTGTGTACAGCTGCACAAGCGAGGCTCCGGCACGGATCTTCTCCAGGGCATCCTGCCCGCTGCTCACCCCACCCACGCCAATAATGGGCACCCGGCCTGTGGGCAGGTGCAGGGTCAGGATGGCACAGGCAACGCTGGCCTGTGCCCCCAAGTCCTGTTCTGCCATCACCTTGAGTGAGAGCGTACATCTCCCTGATGGTCTGTGTGGAGAGCTCCCGCAGGGGCTTCCCACTGAGGCCCCCAGGCTCCATGCGCTGCCTGCTCCGGAGGCTGCTGGGGCGGCTCACGGTGGTGTTGCTGATTATCAGCCCATCCACACCTAGCTGCAGGTGCAGCAGTGTGAGGACACAGCTTCCACAAGCAGCCCTCCCGTCCCTTCCTCTCCTGCCAAGTCAGGACCACCCAGCATACAACCCAGAAACATGTGTGGGGACAAAGCTGCCCCTCACTGCCTAGACTGTCTGGGTCACACAATGCCTGGGTGACCCACATGGGCCTGCACAGACTCTGACCTACCCAGGACACCATCCCTACAGCAGCAAGAGAGCTGCAGGTGAACCTGTCCTTCAGAGAGGTCACTTGCCAGGACCACGACAGTCCTGCCTCTGGTGGCCTCCCCTTCCTGCCTCCTCACCTCACAGACAATGCTGGCGATGTCCTGCTTGTCCTGTGCAGTGAGGTCAGGGGCAATCTTCACCAGCACAGCTGGCTTACGCTCGCAGGGCAGCAGGTCCCTCTCTGCCAGCACCTGTCGGTGCACGTGGCAGTGCATGGCAGGGAGATGCCTCCTGCCCCAAGTAGGAGCTACAGACACCCACCACCACAGGCAGTACAGAGACAAGCCCTGCTCCTCTACATGGTACCAGAGACAGGAAAGGCACCCTGGGTACAGGGCCTGGAGCACACAGCAGGCACAGGACCCCAGCAATGCCTGAAGTAGTGGGGTAGATGGCTCGCTGCCTCTTGCAGGAGCAAGTGGAGGGCAATGCCTCACTGCTCCCGAGCCCTTTGCTGGGATACAGTGCCCCAGTACACCCCATGGCAGCCGCTGATCAGGGGACATCTCAGTGGTCCTGCCCACCGCTCTGGAAAGCTGCCCCACTCCTCCCTGTGCTGGGGTAAATCCACTGGCTGCAGCAGTGCAGATGCTGCCAGGGGATGGGATGCATCCAGTGCTGTAGCTGTGGTTTGGGCTGGCTGGGGGGAGGCACCCACCTTGCTCAGCAGATCCCGCAGCTCAGCCTTGCCCTGCAGGTCCCGCAGCCCTGGGGTGTTCGGGCTGGACACATTCACAACTAGGTAGTCAGCCAAAGGGCCCAGTGTCCGGACCCCAGCCACGTAGTCAGCTGCAGCATCAGTAGAGCTCTTGTTCTTGCCCAGGTTGACCCCAAGAGGCATCCCAGCTGGAACACAGACACAGCTGAACCAGGGCAGCAGGACCAACCACCACCCAACAGCCAGAGCACCCAAAAAAGGAGGTCCCAGGACCAGCTAAAGTTAAGGTGAGGATATGCAGCCTACGTATTTCATGAGGATTAGCCTGGGACTGTCCTGCAACCACAGGAGCATTGCCACAGCCACCTCAGTCAGCACCTCCCAGCACCACAGCCTTCAGCCTGGCAGAGGTTGCCCTCAGGATCTACCTAGCTGGAGTCCTCTTGGCTTTGGCTAGGTCAGCAGACAGATCCTGCCCAAAGCACTAAGTGGAGCTTGATCCCAGAGAAAACAGCAGGAGAAAGGTGCCTAGTCACAATGCCAAGGATGAGAGACTACAGCCCCAAGAGGGTCCTGCTGTCCAAGTGTACCTTGCTCTAGCCAGGGTGCTCCTGTGCCTGGATACTGGCATTACACATCGATCCTAGCCTGCAGGTACCTGGGAGATGCCCAAACCTACCCTGCAGACCCCAAGAGCAAAGGCTTACAAGCTTGTCTCACCACCAGTGAGCCTGATCTGTGTCTCCTGGCGGGCTCGCAGCCTGCGCTCCACCGCGACATGGCCATGGCTGTTGAATCCATACCTATACCAGGACAGAGGGGGTTCAAGGCTGCGTTACGTCTGCGAGCCCTGAACAGGACACGTGAGAAACACAAGGCAGACGTGGTCTCGGCAGCTTTGCTTAGCACATCCAACCAAAAGCTACCACGGCACCAACCACAGACCTGGCACCACCCAAATACACACCCTTCCTCAGGGTAGGCAGACTGTAGGACATGGCAAAGCAGCTGCCCTCAGATCCCACCTGTTGATGACCGCTTCGTCCTCTGCCAGCCGGAAGACCCTGGGCTTGGGGTTCCCTTCCTGGGGCTTGGGCGTGACAGTCCCCACTTCCACAAAGCCAAAGCCCATCTTGTACAGCCCGTCCACAGCCTCACACTGCTTGTCGAAGCCAGCAGCCAGGCCCAATGGATTGCGGAATCGCTGCCCGAGGACTCGCACCTCCTGCGGGGCTGGAGCTGGGTCAGAGCCCACAGACTCCAGGAGCCACAGCCAAGCCTCGCTCCAACCCCCCTCCCGACAGACCCGGCCGCCTCCCCTGCCCTATGGGGTGTCCTCATGGGGTGCCTGCCCGAGGGTCCCTCGTCGCCCCCGACGGGCTGCAACAGGACCTGGCCGCCTGCGCACCCCGCCGGGCCCTGCGACTTATCCCCTATCCCTCCCGGCCGCCCTTCCGACCTCCCCACTGCCCGCCCTGCTCCCCGCCCCCCCCCCCGCGGATCCCCCTCCTTCTCCGCCCTCGAGAATCGCACCAGCGCGGGGCCGTCGGGATGAGTGGGGGGCAGCAGCCCGAGGGCGGCGGCGCGCAAAGCCAGGCCGTGGGCGGCCTCAGGGGGCAGCGCCCGGAGCACGGGCATCACCGCCGCCGCGTAAAGCCGCTCGTCGCCTGCCGCCAGCGCCGATCCCAGGAGCAGCCCGCAGCCTCCCAGAGCCAGCGCCCGCAGCCGTCCCTGCGCCAGGCCGTCAGCAGCGCACCAGCACCGATCCCCCACCGGCACCCCCGCCCATCCCATCCCATCCCGGTACCGATCTCACCCCCTTCCCTCCCCTCCCAGTACGCCGGCCCCGATCCCACGCCACCCATCCCATTCCGTCCCGCCCCGGCACTGCCCGCTCCAGCCGCAACTGGCCAAGCCCGGCTGTCCCCAGGGTCCCGTGAGCGGCCCCGCCAGGACGGCTCCGGGTCCCCCCCCGCGCTCCCCCGGCCGCTCACGCGCAGCGGCGCCGCCATCATGCTCAGCCCGACACGTGAGCGCCCTTGCGGGGGCTCCTCTGTGATTGGCGGAGGCCGTGCCCTTCCAGCCAATAGCGACGCAGCAGGGGGCGGGGCAAGGGGCCCCGCGCGGTGCGCTCACACGGCGGGCCCGGGCCCGCGCTTTATTGGAACGAGGAACAAACGGCCCGAGCCCCGCGGGGAAGCGGCTGCAGGGTCACGGACAGGGACGGTACAGGTGGGGTACAACCGCGGGCAGCGTCGCGGACAGGTAGGGTAGAGCTGCAGGCAGTGGCACGGACACGTATGGATGCCTCATCCCTAGCTCGAGTAGGGGAAACAAGGTGCTGCTGCGTATCCCGTCAGACCACCCCCTACACCTCGCCCCCAGACCTCGGTGGTCCACAGCTACTCAGCACCCAGGAGGAAAGCTGCTGCATCAACCCCGATGCAGCAGCAGAGCCGGCCTAGCTCTGCCCTCTGTGGGGCCAGTTGCATACCCAACAGGCCCAGGCACACAGTGCCACCCTTCTGCAAACAGACCAAGAACACCATGAAGGCCAGCGAGGGCTCCCCAAGAGAAAGCCTCCGCTGGCAGGCACGGAGCCATCATGGAGGCAGCCAGGAACAGTGCCCAGAACATCACGTGCAGCTTCCCCATACAGCTACCCAGACTGACAGGGGCTCTTCCCTGCCCCAGTCTCTCAACATTCCCCACAGTTCATCTCCTGGAGCAGCAAAGATCAGGAAAGTGGCAGCACTTGGTGTAAGTACAGCAGGAAGAGAGCTCAAAAAGAAGAGCATGTTCATGGGTGGTTAATACAGGAAACCAATTTCAAAGGGAGTCTGTTTCAGAGAGATGTCAGAGCTCCTGCCCCTCTTTTCTGGAGCCCAGGAAGTTTTATGTTTTCTTCTTTAGCTCCTCAAATCTCCGTGAAAGATCATCGAAGTCAATGTCTTCTGAGGCAGAAGAGTTGGCGCCAGCAGATGCTGTTGGCAGTGTGTCTGGCACAGATGGCAATTCAGGCAGCACGAAGTTATCAAAGGTATTAGGAGCTCCAGCTCTTGGTTTAGGAGAAGCTTCTGGCTTGGGCTCAGGCCCTGTTAATAATAAGAGAAGTATCACTGCACCTCACCATCAGCACACATTCACCAGGCCAAACAGCCCCACAAAGGAACGGTCATTCCAGCAATAGGCAGTACCAGTGGGTTTTTCTAAACAGCCCCTAATACCCAGGGTTTCCCAAACCTCAACATACTCACCAGGCACTAGTGCAGCAGCGTCCTTGTCAGTGTTAGGCTCATCAATCTGAAAAAGACTCTCAGTTACAACAGCTCTGTTGCACCAGGCATGGTCACACCAGCACACAGGCAGAGCTCAGAGGCACAGCTCCAGCAGAGCAGTGCACACTCCTCCCCACCCCCAGCAGGCCGCCATGGCTTTGGAACAACCTGCTTCTCTTCCCAAGAAACAGCGGCAGCTCTTCAGCTTTTCTCTCCCTCCCTGTCAACTAAATTAGCTTCACTGACCATATTCTGGAACTGGATCAACAGAGCATATCCACTATGAGGTCTGAAACATTTATCAAGGCCACCAGCGGGAAAACACCACCCCCTTAATCAACATCATCACAGCTCCTTGCTGCCTTTCTTCATAAACCACTGGCAGGCCCTTGTGACTAGCAGCAGGGTATGAAATGACCCATCTCACGTCTTGGTCTGTCTGGGAAAAAGGCCCATGGCACACTCAGCTGGGCTAGTAGAGCATCTTATTTCCTGCATGCTGCAGCCAGCAACACCCATTCCTACCCAGTTCACCTGCACTGCTGCACCTGCGAGAACACAAGGTGTCAGCACCCACAGTGCTTGGCTGTGCTCCTTCCTACTCAGGATAATGCAAAAACAAACAGCATGTCACCAAAAGCAGAGTGGGAGGCACGATGACAAACTGCAGCAACAAAACCACAGACAAGCATAGAAAGGGAAGTCTCCAGCCTCTGCTTTGCTATCCCCAAGGACTGAGAAAAGTCTGTGAAAGGAAGAGTCTTTACACAGCATCTGGGTCAGCCAAAACTGTCATCCAGACTATTAATTAGTTCAAAAGCCATAATTAAACAGACTCGAGGTCATAAACTCTTCACACCGCAAAAACCAGAACTTGTGGACTCTGCTTGTTAACTGCTTATCACCACTTGAACAAAGCAGCAAGAGAAATCTCAGCTTTCCTTTGCAGCCAAAGCACAGAGCTGAATGAGGAACTTCTCTCCACAAGTCATCCTTCCATCACGTGCACTCAGTGATTCACTACACCAGCAAGCAATGCCAGCACCACCCCAAAAGTTCCAAAGATCGGCAGCAGTATCCTTTACAAACATTTCTCCTGTCTGTGGCTACCACTGCACTCTGAGGACCCCTCTGCTGCCTGCAATGGCCATTCAGCTCAGGCACTTACGGACTCGTATGTGGGTGGGTTTGCCGGAACTGGTGGTGGGTGGATGTTAGCGAAAGGTTGGTAGGTCCCCACTGGCAGGCCACTGAAGTTCTCCTGTACAGAGAGATGAGTCATGCACCAGACTACTCACCTGAGACACCACACGCCTACAGTTGCCATGGGAGTCACAGGAAGTAGAGTCTTAGATAAATGCAGGCAATGGATAAGAGTTTAGGCTTATAAGGAAGAGATTCTCAAGTATTAAGTCAGATGTAATCACCTGGAGCAGGCAGACCCAGCTAACTGGACTGTGAGTTATTCTAAAGAACCACCATAGGTAAACACTTCATCTTTCAAGGCACGAGAAGCACCAGGCCAATAAAGGAAATACTCTGCCATTTCTGGCCCAGTGAGCAGTATCACAGAATAGGAAAGAGGTTTCTGGCTCACATAAGGCTTTGAATTGCCCTCATTTGTAACATAACAGCGCCTCAAGGACCCAGACCTGGGAAAAGCCCTCAGCATGTTTATGCCTGGGCCACAGCCAGCTGATGATACTTGGCCCAGATTTTCCACAAAAAGCACTTCAGCACTACTGAGACCATATTAAGACTCCAAGCCATGCCACTGTTCTGCTCTCCAGTCTACACAGATATCCTGTAAATTACTTAATTCAGAGAACGGAGGAGTTCTTTTCAGCTTCCACCTTTCACCCTTACAGCAAATCATCTGCAAGAGCCATTGGCTCAGTCTCCTCCCCTTACATGTCTGAAGACAGGGTGCTTCCCCATTTTTCTGTGCTGTTCCCACCCCACAACACTCACCTCATTTCCTTGACTGAATCTTGGCACACTACCAGCCTACCAACTTCAAAGTGCAGCTCCAACTCCTGGACAAAAGCCTGGCAGTCAGAAGACTACCTCAGGAGTTAAGTCTGGACTCCTCTGTTCCCTGAAGGCAAAGAGGGCTGGCTGGAGAACAGGGGTAGGAACTTGCACAGTCAGGAAGCAACACAAAGCTTCAGCTGCACTACCAACAGCCTCCATCCCATGCAGTCTCACACCAAGATGACCTTCTGACACATTGAGCTATCAGGTACAGTCAGCAGGCACAGGGCTAAGCACCACAATAGGAGTCTTTCACAGAAAAAGGAAACACACAAAGCCAAGGAACTTACCGGTCCCTTTGGAGGTGGATAGCAGAAGGGTGGATTTGGTGTTGGCATGGGCACAGGCATCATCACGGGCATGGGTACTAACCCATCATGACCTATCATTGGGGCTGTAAATCCACCACCTCCGCCCCCTCCATGGCCACCCTTCTTCACATCATCCGTGAACCCCACATCAATTAGATCTGCCTCTCCGCCTGCCGGGGCTTCAGCCTGGAAAGGGCGGAAGAATTCTGCTCACCAACACATCTCTGTTCTGATCACAGCCCTCCGTACAGCATTAGATGCAGCATTTGTCAATGGACAAGATGGGAATACACAAGAACAGAACAGAGAGCAGCTATACGGTGGTATTAATGGGAAACAGAACGGGAACCAGGCTGTAGCACGTGTAACTACTGCCACATGCCGTAGGGGTGCATGACAGAACAAGGACTGTGCTATGCTGGGGCTGTCTAGAAGACACCAAAGCACAAGGACCACCCAGTTCACTGCAATGCCACATCCTTGGGCTCACTCACCATCACCACTGAGTCAGGCTCATAGGGCACATTGTAGTTCTTAGCAATCTCAATGAGGTATCTCTCCACCAGGATCTTGGGTGGTGCTTCCACGCTCAGCTTGTGCATCAGCTGGAACACAGGGGTAGAGAGACTTAGTGAGGCCAGGGCGGTGCAGCACCCCCTGTACCAGTGCCATCCCAGCCAGGGCTACCAGCTGCGAGGAACAGCAGGCAGCCCTGGGGAAACCTCTCCACCCAGTACAGCATGCTGAAAGCAGCCACAGGCCAGGGCTCTATTTGCTCTACTCTTCCCCATCCACAACCAGCAGAGCAGGGCCTCGCTGCCTGGGCCCTCAGCACCATGCTCCAGTGCAGGTGGGCCCCAGCTGCACAGCATCTGCCATGCTCTGCAGTGACAGCAGGCATCAGCCACTAGCCACAGGCCCAAAGCAAGCCTCAGCAGGTGTGGCTGCTCTGCCAGCTCCACCTGTTCTACCAGTTCATTACCCTGTCGTTGACTGTCCCAATCTGGTTTGTCCGGCACAGCTTCCCATACTCCTTGCTGTACTTAGCACACAACTGATCAGCAACCTGCAGCAGGAGAGAAACTCTAGAACATACGCACCCTTGCTTTCCCCCACCTCACACAGCACATCCACTCATCCGCCTCCCTCCCTCATTTCTCCCACTGAGCACCCCAGTTCAGCAGCTGCAGCCACCCCAGATGCTCCAAGGACACCTGGTTTCCATCTGCAGAGCCCATAAAGTCCTCTGTTTTAATGATACAAAGTCCCAGACAAGGGCTTCCATCAGCATGTGGCAGCATCGCCTCCACCCTGCCCGCACAACACCCCTCAAGCAACCCTACTCACAATCTTCAACTCGGCCACTTCCGACTGGAGGCGTGGTGCAGCCCAAATCAGTGTAGACACTGCCTCTGCCAGGCCAGAGTCCAGCTCCCTAGGACCAAAGAAAACAATTCTCTCTCCACCACATGCACCCAGCCTTTGCTACCCTCAGTCTGCTTAGCCTTAAAGTTCCCATCCTATACACTGGGCTCCACAGTCTTCCCTACACAGGGAAGAAAAGGTCTCTGGAGACCCTAGGACACTGAGACAAACACAGGTGCCCTTCTGTACCCCAGACTTGCCCCCAGCAGCACCCCTTCCTGAGTCCAGGACCCTCTCAGCCAGAGCTTACTTCATGGACTGGATCAAGCCAAAGCGGGCGAGCAGCAGATCACAGTACAGCTCCAGGATCTCCATGGCCTCCACAAGGTAATCTTCACGGATGATGTGCTCCACACGAATCCTGGCACGCTCATCTTTTCCAGCTGCCAGGTAATCTGCAATCTCCTTCCTTGCCTTCTGGGCCAACTCAGCTGCAGCACACATCCCGAGCCCGGTCATCGTGCTGGCCTGGGCTGCTGCCTCCAGACCGCCCACAGTCCCCATCACACATAAAGCCACCACCAGCTTCTCTCCCCTATCAAACCTCTGCAGCACGAGACACTCGGCCATGGTTTGGCAGAGCCCTCGTGTCCAGGTCTGAGCACACTTAACTCATGGGAGACAGGAAAGTGGACTTCCAGCAGCTGGAAACATTCCTGCACCTACAACCTCCCTGCAGAGTTAACCAGGACCACAGACCTTACCTGTGTCTGGGCAGGGCAGGTGGGGAGAACCTCCCACAGCACTCAGGGAGTTCTCCACTGTGCTGTTAGCACAAACAGCCCACAGCTACCACCCCACAAACTGCACTCCAACAGCAGCCTGGAAGGTGGACAGAAGCCAGACCATGGCCATCCTGCTCTTCCAAATCCTTGTGCACTGGGGGAGGTGGTAAGGCCCGGGTCCAGCAAGGAAGAGCAAAAAGCTACTCCATACTTGGCCCATGAAAGTACCCCAACTTGAGAAAAACCCTCTCAAGTCTCCTGAGCTCCAAAAGCATTCTGGGTCCCACCTGTCCCCTTAAATACTCACTCTTCTTTTTCTCCAGTAGTTTGAGGCGATTGATGACGAGGCGCAGATTGACTCGCAAGCGCTCCGCCTTGAACCCAGAGCCCAACATGATAAACACTTTCTGTGGAGAAGAGGGATGGTCACTGGAACCAAGAACTGTTAGTCAGCACACCAGACACTGTTTTACTGGGCGAGGGGGTGGGGTGGCAGAGGCCAAGAAATTCCCCAAACAAACAAGCCTTGACCTGCCAATCCTGAATCTAGCTAGTTATAAGTGACTGGACCTCGAGCACTCCTTATTACCTTTCCCGCTTCACAACCCTGCACCTAACCAAGACCAACGGGACTGGTCTTAGAAACTTTCAGGAAACTTCCTGAATGCTTTTTTAAAAATTGGAAAAGTTAACTGGAAGAACCAAGCCTACCTCTGTCCTATCAAAATACAAGTTATAAACCAGCTATATAATTAACCCAAGGACTGCAGAAACCAAGGTTGTAACAGTCTTGTCACCAGAAGGAAAAAGCTGCCATTCCACACTCCCCACACTCTTCCTGCTTACTGAACACATGCTTAGTCTCCCAGGAACCACTTCAACTTATTAACCCTACAGAAAGCAAACTCTAACAGTATTTAATTATAGCATTTCGTCTGCAAAGAACCGTTCATCAAAAAAAAGCTTCCTTAAAAGATATCACATAGAAAGACCTCGGTTTGCATCTCACCTCCCCGTCCCTCCCTGCCGGCAGTTGCACTGCCCAGCGCAGGGCGAGCCACGACGTGATCCGGCTCCCAGGACGGCCGCCAGCCGCACCAGCCGCTCGGCGAGACTCGCCGCGTCCGGCCCAGTGCCCAGGGACAGTTCGGACAGCGCGCAGGAGGCCCTACATGAGCTCCACCGGCGCAGCTGCACCCGAAGGCTGAGGGGGGAAATCCCTCTCCCTCCCCAACTAGGTGGCACCGAGGAAACATCCCACAGCACGAGCGGGGCGGGTCCCAGGGCTTCAGGAGACCCTGAGGCAGGGCCTCCCCGTCACCTCCTCAGACGCCGAGCGCTCCCCACGGCCCCGTTCCCCCGGCCCCCGGCCCCGCTCACCAGCCGCCGCTCCGCAGTTCTCTGCCACCCAAAATGGCGCGCGGCGTCAGCGGCACTGCATCGCGTGCGGAGGGATCCTCAAATCCGGCATTCCCCGCACCCAGTCCGGCACTCCCCGCACCCACTCCAGGGCACGGTCGAGCCGGCGCGGCGGCGCCGTCCCGACCCGCTTTCGCAGAGCCGGCCGTGGCGCAACGGCGGCCGGGGAGGAACGGGCACGGTCTAGGAGAGCGGCGCAGACGGACTACATGGCCCGGCGGAGGGATCCCGTGCGCATCCACAGAGTACCACGCCTGATAAGCGCCCGCCGGTGCCCGCCTCCGGCGCGGTCGTTCCGGCAACGCGGCGTTCCGCCGGGTGCTGTCACCAGGCCGTGGGCGGTGAGCGGGGCCGGGGTGTCCTCGGTTCTGTGAGGGCCGCACGGCGCTGCCGCCACTGCGAAGGAGAGTTGGACCGAAGTCCCGCCCGGGCCTGGGCCCGGTGCCGCAGTCGCCGGGTAAGCGGGCCCAGCGGCCGTTCCAAGCGGGCCCGCTGATCCTGCGGCGACGGCGCTCGGGGGCCCGCGAGGGGAGGCGGCCCCGAGCCCCCGGGGCGGGGCGGTTCCTCTCTCAGCAGGTGCGTGAGTTCATAACGCGCGTGGTGGGTCTAAGTTAATACTAAACCCGTGCATTTTGGCCTTGCAGGGTACGCGAGATTCTGGTGAGCCGGGGCGGCACGAGGGCTCCCGGTGAGCTGCCGGTGGAGGCGGCCGGGGCAGGCGAGCCCCGCTGCAGGCACGGATGAGCTCCCTCGGACGGTCGGGAGTCAGGCGCTGGGCTGGATCCATGGCAAACAGGTGAGACGCTTCAGGTAATGAAAACCTGGCACCCGAGGTCTGCGGACGACTCGGTGACAGCGGTGACGTGCGTGCCCTCCCGGTGCCGGGCCGTGGCTCCCGCGTCGCGCACTCCGGCGGCGTCCTCCGCCATCTTGCCCGTCCGTCTGTCCGCTGCCCTTTGTCTGTCCGCGGCTCCCGGCGCCTGCGGCGGGACCGGGTAAGGCGGGCCAGGCCGGGCCGGGCTAGGGTTGCCGCCCGCGAGGGCGAAACGGGCCCCGCGGCGGGACCTCCGCTGCCGGGGCCGGTCTATCTGTCAGGGCTGCCCGGCCAGGACCTCGGGGGCCCGGTCAGGGTTCCCGTGTCCGTCCTGATGCCAGAGGAGCCGCATCCCTTTGTCTATATGTCCGGCCGCTTGCGGGCCTGGTCCTTCCTGCCGTCTCCCGTGTGCTGGGACTGCCGGCTGGATCCCGCTGTCTGGGGAGGTTGTCGAGATATTCGTGTGTGTCCATCTGAGAAGGCTGATGAGATTCCTGTGTTCGTCTGTCAGTGTGAGGCTGACAGGATCCTTTTGTCCGTCTGTCTGAGAAAGCTGATGGGCTGTCTGTGTCTCTCTGTCAGCAAGAGGCTGATGAGATCCGTGCGCTTGTCCGTCTGAGGCTGACGGGATCTCCGTGTCCATGTATTTTGTGGGAAATGAGTTCAGCTCTTCCTTTTGTCTCTTTCTGAGAGGACTGTTGGACATGCCACCTTTCTCTGTCAGTTCAACGACAAGGATGATTATTTGGCTGCAGGAATGGACAGGAGGGAGAAGGGTGTTGGGACTGAGATTGCAGTAACTTTTGAAGGGGACACTCATCTTTTGGGGGGCAGGATTGTTTAAACCTTTGCCTGAGAACTGGGTGGGACTGCCCACGCACAGTGCTTTGTGACATGTTTGTGGATTGTGTTGGATGGAGTCCAACTGTGGTGATGCAGAACAAGCCCCATAGGCAGAAGGGTGGGGAATGACCCTGGGACAGCCAGCTGAGCTTGGCCGGAGACTCAGAAGGTTTCAGTGAAGTGTGTGACAGACTCTTCTCTTCTCAGATGAGCCCTCTGCAGAGGAGAGGAACACTCTGTGCTCCCAGGTCAGAGAAACATGTCCCGTCGGAAACAGACCACTCCTAACAAAGTTCATTGTGAGTATGATATTACGCAGCATTGTGGAACCCTTGCTCTGGCTGGATTGTGGAGTGAGGTGGGGAGGAGTGGAATGATGGGAAGGGACACCTTGTGGGGAATGGTGGTTATTCGTGTTTTGTCTTAGGGTGTATAAGAGGAGAAACTGAACTCTGTGCATCAGGGAAGCTGGCTGTGTCCTGGCATAGCAGGACAGGGATAGGCTTGAACAAACAACTAATGTTATAAAGGTAGGTGTGTATGTGCAGGGCCTGTCGCTGGGCTTTGCATTTGCACTGTCAAAAGTACGAGTCAAAATACTAGAAAATGTGTCTTGGGGCTCTGGCCTGTCTTGGGTAGCAAAGGAAGTTCTAAACAAGGTAGTTGGAGCATGCTGGCTGAAAGCAAGCAAGTCCTGGGTTTTGATCTTCATCCTACCACAGACTCAGCTGACTGGCCTTGGGCACGTTACTTAAGCTCACTGTACCTCAGTTACGAGATAATGAAATAAAGCCATTTGCTCTTTCCCGTCAAGGAATGGGTGGTGGCCAAGTAATTTACAGGACAAACAAATGCTGTCTGCCAGATCTTTCTTGAGCTGAGGTGGTAAGATGGATATCTGTTTCTCCAGCATTGCCGAGACTTTAGCATTTGCTTGATAGTGGAAGGGCTGAAGATGCTGTACATCAGCACTTCTTGTGGGCAGGCTACAGCCAGGCACCAGTGGAGCTGGGAGATACAGATGGAGGTTTGGCTGCAGAGGGGAAACTGCACATGTATAGCTTTTGTTTGGCGGCAGAGGGAAGTTGAGGGGCCTGAAACTATGCCCTTGTTCATAGCCAGGTTTGTGGCTAGAGACATGCTGGGAATTTGGGCTGGAATTAGGAAAACAAGTTTCCACTTCTGCAGACTTGTGAGAGCAAGGCTGCTGAGAGTGCCCTGTGGTTTTTTGGCTACAGTAGCTGTTGGGAGTATGAGACAGAGCTGAGTGCTGCAGCCCTAACGCTGCCTCACTGCTGGTGCTGCTGGCTTGCATGTCTGTGTTTGTGTGCTGCCTCTGTGCACAAGTACGTAACAGGCATCTGTGCATGCTGCTCTTCGTGCTAGGGGAAACACTCTGCTGGAGCTAACACCTTGCACACTTGGTGAGTGCACTGGGAAGAACTGCCTCTGTCTGGGACTCGCAGCCCCAATGGCTGGGCAGCTTGGGAGAGCCAACTGAGCTGTCCTTGTTGGCCGGAGTGAGGATCTCAAGGAGTGTGGCTTGTGGCACCTGCATTGCCTTGTGCTCTGATTCCTGCTTCTGGTTGCTGGGTTCCACAATGGGCAGAGTAGAGGTGTAATTTGCCTGATAGTACGTTAATGACTTTGGAGTTGTCGTTCTTAGAGAAATTTGGTATGTCCTGTGATGCCAGTAGCGTGCCTTGTGTCCACACACTTTTGCTTCTGAGAGTGCCTAGGTATTACTGCTGCCATTGAGCTCAGGTTTATGTCAGGTATGCACTTAAGCTGTCTCCCTTGGGCTGGAGTCGGGGTCTCTCGAGTATGGAAACCAAGGGCTGCAGCAGCTCTAATGGTGCAGGTAGAGTTTCCACGGTGTTTAGCTGGGCGCTTTTCTGCACTTCACTGCATAAGGGTTATGTTCTTCAGAAGCTTGTACTATCGCATACAAAACTCTACATACCGCAGAATTCAGCTGTGCACTGTTTTCACAGCGAACATTGCTATTTTATCTGCAATACAATCATTTGTATCTCCAGTCTTGGTTTCGGGGAAGCTGTCTGACAAACATGCTACCGATGGGCATGAGGTTATAGCATCAGGTATGCCATGGAGAGGAATTCTGGGACCTGTTCACCTCCTTTACATGCAGTATGTTGCTACAGAGCAACTATTCAGCAGGAGCCATCAAGAGCAGCAAGTAGAACCACAAGAAAATAAAGGGACTGAGAGATACCAGAAACTTGTCAGTGGTGATATCTTCACCTTGGGATGGAAAATCTTGTCTGTCTTCTGATGAACACCACGAAATCGTTGAGACTTCTCTGTCTACCTAGCCTGCTGTGTGTCTGGAGGGCCCAGAAATGCCGTGCAGTGCCCTGACGAGGATAATCGGAGAGAGCATCGGCTCCAAGAATGGGGTGAGCCAGCAGAATGAGTCAGGCTGAGACATAGCAGACACGTTACTGGGACTTCTTCACAGGGACTGCAGTGGTTGGGAGGAGAGGAATGAAAGGGACAGCAGGTATGCAGCTTTTTACACAGTTGCCTGCAGCTGGGGTCTGATTTGGCAGGCTACGGGGCTGGGGAAGTGCCTTTTGGATTTGCATAAATACGACTGTGCATATATGACTGGACAAATTTGATGGGAGGATGGTGCCTACTTCTTCCTTGCATGGCCACTCCATCTTCTCTTCCTTCTTGGACTCACTGGGGCAAGTGACAGCTGCCGATCTCCTCTCCCTGGCTTGCTTGGTGTCTCCTCTTTCCAGGATTACTTTCCAGGCTTAGCATGGCCCTCATTTCACCTTGCTCTCAGGACAACATGGTTTGCTGTCCTCACTTAGGACAGAATCACTTTGCTTGGCAAGCAGAGCAACCAGCTAGGAGATTGTATGGTTACAAGTCAAAACAGTTTTAAATAGAAGTTGATGTGTAAGGAAATTCAAAATTATACTGAAACAATGATTAAACAATGATAAAAATTGTGGTAAAATTTATCACAAAAGTCTTGCTGTGCGTGATGGCCAGTCCCACAGTTTTAATTGTAGTAATTTCCCCTGCAGCACATAAATGGCTCTTAAGAATACAATTTTGTTTTGCCATGTGGTGCATGAAAAACACACCTGACAAAGTGCTAACAAACACAACAGTAATAGTGGAATATACTTGTTGAAAAATAAAATGCAGTTAGATTGTTTGTGTGGAGATACCTTAATTGATTCAATTTGGTCTTTATTTTCTCCCAGAGTATGCAGTATAAAAGTATAAAAACTCTCTAAGCAGTTCATCTGTTCTTGCATTCATCCGTTACTGCGCTGTCACCCCATCAGTCATGGACCACTTGCTGTCTTTGTGCTTGCCAAAATTTGTTGCAGGTATTAGCATGCACTTCTCTCTTCCTGCTGTCCACAAGCTGCTTTGCTTTCTATTGCTTGTGCCCTCTGCAACTGATGCTTATTTTAGAACTCTGGAGAAGAGCTTTTGTTAGTCAGATTAATTCCTGCTTCCAAGCTCTATTTATCGTGGTTCCAGTATCCCATTAATCCTCTATATCCTTCCCTCTCTCTCTAACACGCACATGTTCTGTGCTCTTTGGTGTTCCTTGGATTCTGCTGTCTATAATATTCCCATTTTGAAGGGAAAGTATCTTGCAAGAAATAGCACCCAGCATTCACAACCGAGCAGAAATGTTACTTGCATCAAATCCCTTGGTGTTCTTAGGGGCTCCGTGGACTGTCATTGTTAACCCTTTCAATTGTGTTGTTTTTCATTTCAGTAACCACTACAGCAGTGTGGACATCCCAGAATAGCCATGGGGCAGGTGGAATAGATCCACAGTGGTGGAAAGACTTGCAAATTTCAGGTCCAGGAACACAGAGAAGACCTACATGAACAGGGACTTTTAATTGGTGTACAAGGAGGGAATAAACTGACTCATCTCTGAGAGACCTTTCTGTTTAGGAAGGAAGGCAGGGGAATGATGCAGTTCCTTTGGATTTTGTTTTGTGGATTTTGGGGTGGGAGTTGTTTGTTTCTGTGTTTATTTTCCAGAACACCTGAGAGTTATCCTGCATTCATACAGTTCAAGAAGGGAAGGGCTCAGGGCTGATACCTCAGCAGACCCTAGCAGTCATGCCTGTCTGTGTTACACAGTACCACAGGGCTGTCCCCTACCTCCACCACTGCTCACTTGGCATCCCACTCATTCACAGCAGTATGGAGAGGAGAATGGAATACAAAGCAGAGGCATTTGTGTGATCTCTCTTGTCCTACATCTCTAGCTGTTTGTAAACAACTACAGTGACTTGTTTTGGTGTTGTGGTCAGCCTGCAGCCCTTTTTTTGTATTTAATAAAGAAACTTCTGGAGAAGAGTCTGTGAATTCACTATTGAGCATAACATCTTTTACTTATGGCAGTGATCCTAAAGCTGTTGCCTGTCTAACTCCCCTTCTAAATGAATGGAAGCACACCCAAAGTGGGGTGGAGGTGGGGGTGTGTCTGTGAGCATGTGTGTGCAGAAACATCAAAGGTATAACCCTGGACCTGTCAAACATTAAAGCTCTAAAGCTTCATCAAAGTAGGACTTGGTCCATCAGTAGATGAACAGGACACTCTTTCCTAAGTTCTTTTGTACACTATTATTATAATACATAAGAAATATTGTACAAGTGGCAGACAGTATTTTTACGTGTTTGCCTTTCCCAGTCCCATGATGCTTTTAGATACAGGATGTCACCTGCTAACAGCACGGGTTTGGTTAACAGCTTGCATTGCTGGCTGTAAGCTGGTTGTTCTCTGCACTGTGCTGAGTCAATGCTCACTGGGCTCTGGGGGTGTTATACAGAGGCTACAGGCACACACAATTGCTCTCAGTTACTGTGACTGGTGCCAGTGTTCCTTACGTGAGGAGTTCCTTCCTTTGTCACCTCAGATAAAGGTCCCAGCTCTTAAATCCTGCAGACTGTCTGTGTGGTTTGTATAGCTGAGCAGGAACCTGCCCTGCCTTTGGACTCCAGGCTGCTGCTCAATAGGAGTGTAATCTGTCTGAAAGGGAAAAGGGGGAAGAAAACAAACATGTAATTGCTTCCATGAGCAGCCTCAGTGGCATTTGGGAATTCTGTTTTGGAACGCTGTCAAAGGTAGCAGCACATCTCCCAGCGTACTTTTACATCTGTCCTGTGTTCTGCAGGTTTCCTAATTTTGCCATGCTTTCTCTTTCTCTTGCAATGCTTTTTTGGTCGATGGACTTTTAGCCTGGTGGTTTGTGGGTTTCTGCTTCTTGGAGAGGGCAGTGGAATTCTGTGGTGTCTGCTGCTCATACAGTCTGTATCTCAGTCCCACCAATGTGAGGCTGTCGTCCAGACATAAAAACAGCACTCCAGGTCACGAAAACCATTCAGTGCTGGAATGGCTTCTGAAAGGGTGTCACAGCAGTCATGATGGTCCCTGCTGCTCTCAATGACAAATAGACTCGGTGCTCCTCAGCACCTCTCCTCAGACACATGGATTGTGTTCTCAAATCTTCTCCACAGAACCCTTTCTCACATTTCTGAAACAGAATGAGAAAAGCTTTCAAATGCTTTTGGAAACCCCCATGGGGACATTGGGAACTAAAACTTCTCTCCCACAGTCTCCCTGAAACTTCTGAAGGTCTTTGAAATCTTCCATAAATTATGGCTTTTTAAAGCCCTGCCAGAATTGCAAGATGAGTCCCAGGAAGGCAGTGTGAGTGGGAACATGGAGCAACCCTGGCTGGAGCAGTTCAGCACGTGGGAATGTACCTGTCCTTGTAACAGGACTGGTGCTCTCTCTCGGGAATTCAATTTCCTGGTTATACTGGTGCCAGCTGTGGCCCTATACTAAAAGGTAACATTATCTTATGAAAGCTCTGTCTTGATTTTATGTGAAAAATGCACTGTGTTTTCCTTGGCATTTTCACATTTGTTCTTTGAATGGTTCTTGAGCACTTACAAATCAGTTGATAAATGCAACCCAAAAGCCAGCCTGCTGGGAACTTCAGCACCTTTCCTAGGCCTCCCAGCTCATCCACTGGAAAAGGTAAATCACAACTACACCTGGAACAAAGTAATTTTTTGCTTTAATATGAAGAATGGTTGCCTTTTATTGTTGTTCTTTGGAACCAAAACTTCTTTGAGCGGGGATTGCTGTAGGAAGTTTTCATTCAGAGCACAAGTAACTACTTTCTTTCAAGGTATTTGCCATCTCCTATTGAGCTGAGGTGCTAGCGATTGCTGCTTTCAACAAAACAAATTGTTTTGTCCTAAACATGCATCTCAGCTCTGTGGGTTCATTCCCTTATGTTTCTGTTTTGAGCATGTGAAGTGCCAATGAGATTTATTTTAGTGAGAGCCATTCCTGGGCAAGGCAAGGTAGTTTTCTATCCATCATATACACAGGAGAGCACCAGCTCTGAGCATAGACACCTTGTGTAAGGGCAGCTTGTCCTCATCCCTCCTGGGACAGAAGAAGGTGACAGAGCATGCCAAGGGCAACCCCTAGTTTTGATATCACTGTGGAGGGCAGGTGAGGTACCAGGCACTTAGGGAGGTGCTATTTTTGTGCAAAATGCCTGCCGTAGCTGGGAGTAAGACTTAATAATTTAGAAGAGCAACACAGTACTCTCCCTGATCTGGGATACTGTCATAGTCCCCAGGGGGTCCCCCCACCCTGAACTGTGCTGTAGGATATTGGTGGATAGCTTGGCAGCAGCAAAAGCCACCTGGCTATTTATGGCAGATATATGGGGTCACAGGTATTCTGTGGCTGGAGTGGCATATACGTAGTATGCTGAGGGTAGCCCAGTGCTGCACATTTCCACTAGTGAGACTCTTCCACACCCAGGCATTGGACTCACATCAGCAGGTGCCAGAGGCTGGTGTGGCAGGGTAGGCAAGCAGAGAAGTGACCTAAGTGCTTTCCAAGAGGTGACTCCAGAGGTTCTGCACAGTGCAGGTGAGCAGCCCCATGCCTGTTGTATTTTTGGCAAGCCTTGGTGGTGGAAGCAATGGAACAGCACCAGTCTGACTCTTTGTCCTTGTGGCTGCCAGGGGAGCAAGTCTTTGCAGGGCTGGAGGAGCAAGCCCGCCAAGCCATGATGAAAAACAACTTTCCTGGAGCTCTTGGGGACCAAAGACCAACAATTCGTCCACTGCAAGACCCTGACTCCAGCAGCAGTGAGTTCTGCCCCTTCCAATAACAGCAAGGTAGTAGACTGAGGGAGACTCTGGAAAGGGGGGAGGCTGAAGGCTGCACGGTGTCTGTGGGTCCTCTGAGGACCGTCTCACCCAGCTCCTCCTTCACGTTAGCCCTTTGCTCCAGTGCAGGACTTTGTCCTAAGGACCGGATCAGCACAGCACAGACTGGACAATGCCATGGGATCCAGTCCCATTTCACCAGAGCAGGCTGGGAACAGCAGCAGGTCTGGCTGAAGGTCTGGCAATTGTCAAGCAAGGCAGTGTAAGAGGCCATGCCCAGGGACTCAAGTGCCCTAGACTGAGTTTAAATGGAACCCCTAGTTGGAGGGGGTGGGTGGAGGCCCCTTGTAATGCTGGTCAGGACAGTTAAGGCCTGTGAGTGATGTCAGGACCCTGACATAACTGTTCTGCACATTTCAGGTGGCAGCGATGATGAGGAAACCACTCAGGATGAAGTTTCTTCCCATACGTCCGAGGAAGATGGCTCAATGGTGAAAGTGAAGAAGGAATTAGAAAACGCAGAACGACCTGTGGCCAGAACTCCACTGATGAGAGAAAATGAGGCAAGTGTGCACTGGCCCTGCACTCACCATAGCCTCCAGGGAGAGAGAAGGGTGCTGTCTAAACACTTCCTCTCCCCATCATGTTTCTTTATCTTTCTCTCCCTCCCACCTCCTCCAGACAATGTCTCCTGGCAGGAGGAAAGGGTATGTAGAGCTTTTTGGCTGCCTGGAACAGGAGACAGCAGGCACAAACTGGCCAAGATGTTTGCAGAGTGCATCCCCTTCTCTAGGTTCTGGTGCCATTCTCCAATTGGCTTCCCCTTGCCGCAGAACAGGTCCTGCCTTCTAGAGCCACTGTGCTGGCAAGAACCTGGGTGCAAATGAGGCCGTGAGGCCTCTGCCTCCTCTCTGTGAGATGCAGGAGTTTTGTTCAGAGGCTACAGAAGGAGGTTTTTTTCAGCTGTCAAGAACCCAAACGAGCCCTGGCAGCACTGGGCACGCAGCACTCCATCTGCCGGCAGCATTGGGAGGAGCTGAGGAAGGGCGGTGTGGCTGCGGGGAGGTCTGTGTGCCTTACACCAAAGTGGCTGTTCCTACCTGTAGGTGCCTGAGAGTTTGAACGCTGAGCCCATGCTGGGACTGTCACAATGCCCCCTCTGCCAGCTGGAGTGTGGAAGCAGAGATCAACTCATTGCACATGTGTACCAGGTAGGGATAGTTCCAAACTGTGGAGTGTCTCTGGCCTGAAGCCTCAAATCCAGAAACAACTCAAAGCACAGGGTAACTTTGTTCTGGTCTTTGCAACCACAGAACTGAGCGCCTAGCTAGGATGTGACTGAAGTTTACAGCTGTAAACTGTGTCCAGAGGGTGGCCGGGGGAAAGAATTAGCAAGGCCCTGGTCTACAGATCTGGCAAACACAACTCTATGCCAAGGCTGTCTCTGCAAGTTTTTCAGGCTAAAACCAAGGCAGTTCCTTCAAATTAAACATGGAAGCAATTTTTACATCATTCAGTGAGATAAGAAACCTTCCTCCTGATCATTTATTTTATACTTCATTACAGTTCCTGTAATTACCCATGAGAATAGCTGTTCTTCCTCAAAATTATTCCAGTTTTGCAAGAAATCTGTGGTGAAATCTTAGGTTTTGTTGTCAGTGCTCTCTTCATAGCACATCAAAGTCTGTAGCAGAAGGAATGAAGCAGAACTGAATTGGCCACTTACCCGTACCAGTTGTCTCCATCTAAATGCTTCCTCACCCGCATCCTGCCTTACTGTTAATCGAGTCATGCTTTGTCCTGCACCAGCAGCTCCTCAAATGCATTTCTGAAAACAAGGGTCAGGTCTTACAATCCAAGTGGTTTGGCCTTAATTTTTTCTCCTGCACTGGAGTTGAGCCATAAAGGGGTTTCCTCCTTGTTTGACCTGTGACACACCAAATTTCTTATCTTGAGCTTGGTCTAAAAGCTGGCAGACAGAGGTATAGCGGTAAAAGGTTCCCATTCCAAGAGGCTGAACAGAATGGTTTGAGCATGCCTAGGACTGGGCAGGGAGCTGGGCAATGTGTAACTACCACCTGAGTGGTTGTTTTGCAGCACACTGGAGCGGTGGTGAGTGCCAAGAGCTACCTGTGTCCTGTGTGTGGCAGAGCCCTCAGCTCCCCAGGATCCCTTGGGAGACATCTCCTGATCCACTCAGAGGACCAGCTGTCCAACTGTGCAGTTTGTGGAGCACGCTTCACCAGCCACGCCACCTTCAACAGGTCAGGGTCACCCTGGCCAGTGAGTGGGCTAGGGCACCACATTAAAGATTAGGTGGGTTGCCTTGAATGACTCAGAAGTTGTGGCTCTGGACCCACTGAGGCCTGTAGGACAGTGCTAAACACCCCCAGTGAGAGATTCTCTTGATCTCTTCCTGTCTGCAGCTCTGCATCCCCTGCCAAGATGTCTGCAGGCTGTGCTGGTAAAAGGATCTTTCTTAGCCCTGTGCAGAGCTAGAGAAGTGCAGAAAGCACTGTGGGCTCCAGTCGCTGGAGAAGAATCCACCCCTTCCCTTGCCCAGCAATCCATTGGAGTATGGCTGCACTATCCAGATGTGTTCATCATGTCCAGAGCAGGACTACAGGCAGAGACCAAAATGTTCTTTCTTTGTGTCCTGCCTAGTGAGAGATTATCCACTGACTGGTGGAATGGGGCTAAAAGAAGAAAGTCAGAGATGATGGGGAGGAGCAGCCTGCTGGTTTATTCCCACTCTTGCACTCTTCCAACCCAGATACTGCCCTGGGCTAATCCACTTCCTACCCTGGATAGGATAATGCTTTATTTGAGATACTCAGACATATCTGTGGGCAAATGATTTAGCAGAGGCCTCTGCCATGGGCCGTAGTGGGAACATTGTTCATGGCAGCCCATGGGCACTCAGAGATGGGGACTCTGCCCACAGCACCAAGCCTCTGACTCTGTTCCTCCTGCTTTGCAGTGAGAAGCTGCCTGAGGTGCTCAGCGCAGATCAGCTGCCGGCACCACAGAGCCAGGGCCCCTCCAGCGCTGAGGGCAAGGATGTTGCCTTTTGCACCCCTGTGTATCCTGCGGGCGTCCTCCTGGTGTGCAACAACTGCGCTGCGTACCGTAAGCTGCTTGAGGCACAGACCCCCGGCATGCGCAAGTGGGCCCTGCGGCGCCAGAATGAGCCCCTGGAAGTGCGGTTGCAGCGCCTGGAGCGGGAGCGCACAGCCAAGAAGAGCCGGCGGGACAACGAGACACCTGAGGAGCGGGAAGTGAGGCGCATGCGGGATCGGGAAGCCAAGCGGCTTCAGCGCATGCAGGAGACAGACGAGCAGCGGGCACGGCGGCTGCAGAGGGACCGGGAAGCCATGCGCCTGAAGCGCGCCAATGAGACCCCCGAGAAGCGACAAGCCCGGCTCATCCGGGAGCGTGAGGCCAAGAGGCTCAAGCGGCGCCTGGAGAAAATGGATATGATGCTCCGGGCACAGTTTGGCCAGGATCCCTCTGCCATGGCCGCTTTGGCAGCTGAGATGAACTTTTTTCAGCTGCCAGTGAGCAATGTGGAGCTGGAGAGCCAGCTGCTGGGCAAAATGACCTTTGAGGAGCAGAGCAACAGTGCATTGCACTAAACCACAGCCAAGAACTGTGCCGCCTTTGCTGCACCTGCCACATGTGCACTAGCAGGCTTCTGCACTCAGGAGGCTGCTGTGGGTCCCTGCCTGACCCTCCCTGACAGGTGGTTTTGGTTTTCCTCTAAACCCAGGAGGAGAACAGGGCTGAGAGATGCCTGCCAAAGCAGCTCTGGTGGGAGCAGATTCTGAGGATACAGTCTGCTCTGGGGGCCAAGTCACAGCCTGTGACAGAAGGAAAATAAATTAATGTTCACATGTATTAGTCCCCTTCTTTACCTTTTGTGCTTTGTCCTGTTTTTGGGCCCTTGCCCTGTAAATAGGTCTCGGCTGCTGCAGTTCTGCTGTAGGTTCCCATTCTAAGAGGCTGAGCAGAATGGTTTGAGCATGCCTCGGACTGGGCAGGAAGCTGTAGAAACCCACCTCAGTAAAAAAGGATCTTGTTTACTGCAGCATGAATTACAGACCTGAAGACTGATAGTCCAGAAGTCCTCCAGGAGTAAATCCTTGGCAGTTTGTGCCCATAAAAAAGATAGAAAGGAGGATGTCTTTCTGGAAATGCCTGTGCACACCCTATTTTTTAACATTGTTACTACACACGTAGTTGCAGTATCCATGGAAAAACTAAGGAACCTGAGGTCCTGTTTTAAGATACCCCATAAGAAAGGGGGCCAAGGTAAGCAAATAGCAGACAAGTTTGCTGCTTTACTCACAAGTTAATTTTCACTTAAACAGCATTTCAGGTTTGCAACTGAAAGAGTTGATGGAATGGTAAATAATAGAGTAGGTCAGTTTCTAGGACTCTATGGGTTTGCTTTTCCCTTTCTTCAGCACTGGTGAGGCCCCATCTGGAGACCTGTGTCCAGTGCTGGAGTCCCTGGTGCAAGAGCAACACAGACATACTGGAGGCAAAATGTGATCATAGCCTGTGCTTACAGGGGAAGGTTCCCATTGCTAATAGAAATCACTATTAAAACCGTGCAACTATGGCAATTATATCTAGGCATCTTTAAACTGCAGAAGGCAAAACAGTGGCACAGAAGGACTCATGGCAGGGCAAAGAAGTGGTACACTCTCCATTATTTGGTTTCTTTAAGAATGAGCAGCTGAAAATGCATGATGTAGCTTCATGCTTTTCAGACATCAGCCCACCAAAAGCCAGTGTGCCATGCTTCTGTGTTTTGTAGCCTGAAAACCCCCATTACCTCCATAGCATTTCCACTTAAGGTCTGGAGTAAAACAGTGGTTCAGACATCTTGGGAAGTAGTGTCTTCTCTCTGATGGCTGTTTTTCTTCTGGCATAATGTTGCATTTTTCTGGCAATAATGAACCACTCTCACAGCCAGCCCAGGGGATGCTGCCAGGAAACAGCATTGAACCTTTTCAGTGCTACAGTTTTCTCCACCTGCCACTGCAACATCTAGTTTCCTCCCTGGACAGAAGCTGTTTTAAGATGGCATTCATTCGTCATGTAGAACTGACAGCCAGGAGGCATCCCTGCTTCTCTCTCTTCGGGAAAAGGCACTGTAAAGGAGCTGTTCAGTTCCACGTTCCTTTGTTCATATCCTCCTTAGTCCTCTGATTTCTCACTTTGATCCTTACCTCTGTTCGTTTTCATACTCAAACCCACA
This sequence comes from Falcunculus frontatus, assembly GCA_013398115.1. NCBI lineage: Eukaryota > Metazoa > Chordata > Aves > Passeriformes > Falcunculus > Falcunculus frontatus. Next base: position 269,055 of record VZRV01007674.1, read on the forward strand.
GTTTGCTTCTGGCAATATTTGCTTTTGCTCTACCTCATGTTTTGCTTGCCCAGCAGAGATGTACCTTTACTCTGCAACCTGCAGCTGGAACTTGCCCTGTAGTGTCACTAACACCTTATCTTTATTCCAAGGGTTTCAGGAGAGACCACATAACACAAAAGTATCTGAAAACACAGAATTATGGCTTATAATCCATCTGTCACCATGTATCTTGCCCTTGACATGAGTCTCCCCATCACTGTGTAAATCCAGAGAAGCCACACGCTAATGACCACTGATACTGCAGACAAGCAAAAAGTCTCAAACACCAAAGGAAAAGCTATTGGTTTATATATAGATATATATGTATATAGATATATACTGTGTTTACAGAGTCAACAAGTTAAATGCAATATTCATAAAAGCATTAACAATAAAAATACAATCTGTTTGTAGGCAAGTACAGACTTAAAATGGTAAAACAGGAAAAAGGATCTCACCAAAGTACAAATATACAGTACAAATTGATTTATTTAAAACAGTTACAAAAAAAGCACAACAAAATAGAGATTATCCTTAGAATTATTAATGCTTTGTTAAAGATCAGGTAGGAGGAAAGGGGCAGGGACAAAGTTGGAGGGGAGCACCTGACTAGTTCTAAGGCTTTAGATACACTGCATCGGTTACATGTTAATACAGCCATATACTGGGGGTTATAGTGAGGGGTCAGCACTTATCTACAAACATCTCTCTGCCTCAGGGCAGCCCAGCCAGCTCCCCCGTGTCTCCCTCTCTCTGAGCAGACCCTCCCCGGCGCTAAGGTGCCATGAAAGCCAAAAACAACTCGAGTGTGCAGAGGCGTGTTGGCAGGGTGGGCGGCAGCAGCCTGGAAGGACCTTAGGGGCAATTCTGTCCTTGATGGACAGGTGTGAAGGCCATGGAAGGGCCTGGACCATCAGCATTTTAAACTAGATGTGGAACACCCTGGGCCAAACTGTACAGAATGTGTATTTGTAGCCATCTTAGCAGCTTCTGAAAAGTGTCAGGCTCTAGCACAGCTTGAAAGACAAGGAGCAGTTGTGAGTGACGCTGGGGAAAGGCACGTGTGCTGCTGTGGGCAGGAACTAGCATTTGGGCTACTCCAGCTGCTGTAGTTTCTTTTACAATATTTTCTGAGTAACAAGGATTGTTAGTTCTCTACGGGACAAAGTGACTTCAAGTGTGGGGTGGGGACAGGGACACTTAATGTGAAAAGTGCAATATAAAAAGCTGCTCAGCAGCTGGAAGGGGAAGGCAGAGGGGCCTCTGCAGCTTCCTTCCTTTCCAGACAGAGCTTCCTCTGCATAGTCCGGTAGTGATGAGCGCTCATTGCTGTGAATGCACAGGCCCAGAGACAGGCTTGGCTCTGCTGCACAGCTTAACCCCAGGCATGTTCCATGGGACGGGGCAGATGGCTGCAGACAGCCGTTACTGCATCCCACAGACTCCTGCTACAGAGCATGAGCTGGATAAGATTAGGGCCAGGAGACCTCTTCCTCCAGGTAGGACAGACCACAGCTCTCCGACCCTTCACAACAGCAGCAGGAACATGGTATATTTCTCTGAGAAGTCTGTCACATCTCTGCCAGCAGAAAAGCCCAGGTAACCATCCCACTCTGCAATGTCTTCCTGGCTTTATCTCCTCCTTTCCCTGTAAACCCGAGAATTAAAAGACTCCTCCATGGGCTCATTCACAGCCTTTCTCCCTGCAGCAGAGCCTGTCTCATATACTCCCTGTCCCAGAAGAGCCTCAGTGCTCAGCACAACCACCACTATGGTGCTAAGCCATACAGCCCTGCCCAGTAAGGACAGGTTCCAGTGATACCAGTACTGCTGAGCTGGACTGGAGAGTTGCCAGCAGCCCCCGCCTGCCCACCCTTTGGGGCAAGCAGCCAGACACGCAGATTCTTCATCTCAGTCCCCCATCATGAGCCGTGCTTCAAACCACTGCTTCCAGGGAAGAGCTGGCAGCTGAAACGTGCACAACAGTGGGACTGACAGGAGTCTGGGTAAAAGCACTAAGGTCCAGTTCACCCTGGCCTGTTCCACAGAGCTCAGGACTGCACTCAACAGAGGTGCAGCAAGCCAAAGTCCAGGTCAGCAGCCAGGTAAACAACGGGGTGAGCACCTTCACAGCCCTTCAGCTGCCTACAGTACAAAGCTATTTAAGCCACACAGCATCTTGGCTCATTTGTCAGTACTGCCCATTCAGACCACTGCACAGTGCAGCTGAGATTGAGGAGTTACAGTAACATCCATGGTATAAGGCAAGCTCTCCAAACCCTCACTCTAAGACAGACTCCTGTGTTCAGAGACACACGAAGGGCTCTGCACCCTCAGCTGCTCAGACATTGCCTCTATGGTGTAACCAGCCCCTCTACATTCACATGCCTTATGTATGCGAGATCCCTTTCTCAAGTGCCTGTCACAGCCCTGAATTCCTCTGCATGTACCGTGCAAAGAACAGGCATGAGAACCTGGGCTCCTCTGCCTCCTACCTTTGGCCACAGACACCTCAGATATCCTGAGCATTAAGTACTAATTACCAACATTAATTGAGAGTTTTACATAGGAGAGTCCAGTCAGCAGGAGCTGTGACACCCCCAGGTGATGAAGGGGCCCAGGTGGACACTTCACTGACAAATGGGGCCGTGAAAACAGCACCTGTTCCCACAGCTGCTGCACCTGAAGGGGCAGAATCTTCACACAACAGCATCACCGAGACTTCACACATCCCAAATGCAGCTGATGAAACCAGAAGTAGTGTGTCATTTGGGAGAAGCTACACTTGATACAGGCAGCATCCTCATTCTGAGAACCCCGTGAGGCACAAACACTGAAGGCATGATTAGCACATATCTCACCCAAAGCAGTCCTGGTACAGGCATTTTAAAGGCAACAGAAATGGCTAGCAATGTGCTAGGAAAACAGGACTGAGGCCAGGACGGAAGGGACATTCTGGAGACTAACTTGCCTAATACACGGGCAGAGCATGCGTCCGTTGCACACTCAGCAGAAGCCAACCAGTTACAGGACACATTCCTGGGGAGTGCAGAACAGCCCTGAGACAGCACCACTGCAAGGAGAGGTGCTGACACACACCATTCTGTGACAGAGAGGAGTGGTGCCCCAAGAGTCAGGCACACCTGACAAACTCCAGGAAGTTGAGAGCAGGGAGACAGAAACAGCATGCTGAACATCAGGACTCTGCATACTAAGAAAGGCCCTCTCCAAAGCCTGGTCCTAGCACAGAGATGGGCACCTGAACACAAGGAATACTTAACCCAGGTTAAGTCAGTGAAAACTGTTTTCTCACCAGGACAGTGACTATTCTTTATCCTAGCTGAGCAATTAGAGATGGTGTCATAACACACCATCAAAGAGGGCAGATTAGTGTAACTACAGGAGCCTTCACTCAACAGAGTGTTCAATCGCCACAATGAGGTATTCATACACAATTGTATTAAATCTCACCATGAAAAAGACTACTCTTGATTTTACCATGCTGTTTTACAGAGGAACTCCAAAGAGAAGCATCAGAAAAACTAACACAAAACCACCCCAAAATGCCCTGTGACGCTGTGATATTTTTAGAGTCCCTACATTAATCATAGAATTGTACTTAGCACAAACTTTGTACCTTGCCTGCACATGCATAGACACTTGTCTCTTGTCTAGAGCTTATTCACGAAACTGCCTGCAGGGAAGGATTAGCCATATGGAATATTTTTCTGACTTAATTACAAAACAGCATCGGTCTTCTCACAGAAGAAGGATGTTTTCATCCTTCCCTAGAGAATGCTGAATGTATTTTGCTCCAGATTTAAAAAAACCCAAACCAATAAAATACCCAAAATCAAAATTCAACCAAACAAAAAAATCCGACCCCATTCATCCCTAGGTTACGCCTCTGCAAAAGCTATAAGCCCAGGAGGGGTTTTCTTGAAAGTTATTAACATGGAAAGAAAGATTTGATTTGGTGGCAAACAACTAAATAGACTATAGCAGGAAACGGACATCTCCCATCCCAACTTGTGTCCCATCCCAAGTGCTCAAGTTCCCTATTCACCTACACCCACACCCATCCTTTTGGTCCTTCCTCTTGAATTTCTGTGATTCATTCAAATCTGTACATTCTTTGCAAGAAGAAAGAGCAGTCGGATTCAGTGGAAGAGACATTAATCAGAACCACCAGAGAAGCACCTCCATCCTGCCCTTGAGAGCTCCATCGGTGAACGGTCCTTTTAAAGTGCATGTGTGAAGAAAGGGGATACTGGGAGTAGAGCCCCCAAACTCCAGTGGGGACCCATCTCTCCCCATCATGAGAAAGGAGGAATAAAATCTTCAACAATTTTATCTGCTACCTTAAGCCAAGTCTGCCCTCCTCATCTCCCTACCTGCCCCAAATGCTTGGCCCCTGCCCCGCAGGGAGTCAGTTATCCCAGGAGATGGGAGAAAGCCCCAGCCTCCAGCCTCTGGAATGCTCTCATCACACACTCACGAGCACTTCCCTGCTCCCCACCCCAGCTAGCCTGTCGCTGCTCCCTGAGGCACTGGAGCCCTCCTGACTCCCCAAGAGGAACTGGTCAGCCATGGAACTGGAATGGAGCCATTCCTGCAAGGCAGAGAGCAGCTTTTGCTGGTGAGCCTATGACAGTCTGTGCAATTCCTCCACCTGATGGTGAGGCTCACCTGCTGTGGCCGCCCTAGCTCACACCTCCAAGGGATCATTTCCCTGCATTCGAACGCCCTTCAATAGACAGCTTGACCTCCTGGGGAATGAAAGAGGGACGGAGCAGAGAGGGCCGAGGCTCCTCTGCCTGCACGCAGTATCTTTGGAAGCCTGGGGCCAAACTGTACGGACTGCCAGCCTCAGGCTGAGAGGATTCTGCACGAGAGCTCTGGGCCATGTTGGCTCTATCTGTGTGGCTCTTCCTTTCAGCAGCTCTGTCAGATGGCTCTCTGGGCCCCTGAGCTGTTCGTTCCAATCTCTCCCTAGCGGATACCAGCTGATCCGTGAGAGGGGAGTTGGCCTGAGAAGCAGAGTTGCCATTCATGCTCTGTAAACTGATTGATATGCAGACATCCCCGACTTGCAGCCTGTGACAGGGCAAAGCAAAGAGCTGAGCAGTCCTCCCTGGGCTGCAGGAGGACCAGCCCTGGCCATACACAAAGAAGGGATGCTCTGGGGGCACATCAATGCTCACTTTACTTTGTTGCTCCCCAACCACAAAATGCAGTGTGACAAGCCCAGGCCACTGGCTTTCCTGAATATCCACCACAGTGCTGGAGTCGATCTTCAGGCCTCCACTCACCTCCGCACTGCGAACAAAGTCTTGAGTCTGCAGGTCCTCCACCCGCTTCAGTTCTCCTGTCGCCAGCTGAATGATGGCTCCTTTCATGAAGTGAGAGGGCAGTTGTGAGGAGCTGGGTGGCTGTAACTGGGCCAGCTCCTTTTCAAGCACATTTCCTCGAGCCTGTGCATCTGGGCTCTCCCTCACCAGAGCTTCTGAAGTGGAAGACCTGACAGGCTCAGATCCAACGGGAACAAGGACTGGCTTGCCGTTGGCTATCACCATTCCTTTGGTTAACTGTCTCTGTCTAACAGTCTCTTCAGGGGACATTCCACACGGGCTCCGGGACTGGCTGTTCCCAGCTGCAGCCCTGTCTGTGGCGTTCCTCGGCATGTCTCCCTGCCCATCAGGGATATTATGGCAAAGGTTCAAAGGGCTTGGGTCATCTTTCCTCTGGGCTGCCAGAACATGATAATCCTGAGATGCCAACACCCCCACTACCCTCTGAACCTCCAGATCAGCATCTGGGGTGCTCCTGTGAGTAGGCACAGAGATCTCTCTTCCCAGCATCTGGTAACCCGGAAGGAACTGTCCATCGCCCGTACATCCTGCTGCAGCCCCTGGGGGCAGACAGTCCTCAGCTGCACTGCTGGCAGAGTCCACAGCCTCGCTGGGCCTCCTGGCCACGCTTTGCTCCAGGGGCCTCTGCCCACCATTGGCCGCAGCCACCTCTGAGCTCAGCTGACTGTCTTGCTGAGGAGACTCTGGGCTCCCACCTGCTACAGGTGCCTCATAGGCTGAATACCCTGGTGGGAGGCGGGACATCTGATAATAAACAGGAATTCTCCCCGGTGCTATGTCCAGTGGCTGGGGTACGGTGTGGTGCTGCATCTGCCCAGGAGAGGCTGCAGACGTGGATTTGTTGAAGCTGTGGGTGGGAGAGGTAGTCTGGGGGGAAGGAGCAGCTTCTTCTGTGAACAGGGAGGCATATGGCACAAAGTGGGGGACATGGGGGGTGGTGAGGTTGGTGGAGGGAGACAGGAGAGGACTAGGCAGGAAGGCAGGAGGGACGGCATAGGGCACTGTGTAGTGGGAACCGATGAGCTGCAGGGACGCCGAAGGGATCTGTGCATAGTGGATGGAGGGGAAGGGCACCCCCGGGTGCTGGATGATGGGTGAGGTCACGTTGAAGGCGGGGGGCAGGGGGCTCACGTTCACCACGGGGTGCAGGCCCGTGGGGGAGAAGGTGGCAGGCGGCGCTGCCACTTTGTAGAGCATCCCGTACTGGTCCACCGTCAGCCCCGCCGCCGCCTCGGGGGCCTCGCCGGGACCGTAGCGCGGTGCGGCGGGAGCCGGCCCGGCCGTGCGGGCCCACTCGGGGCCCTCGCCCGAGCCCTGGGCTCCCCCCGCCCGTCCCGCCTCGGTGCCAGTGTTGGCGGCGGCAAGTTCCCGCTTCTTTGGCGGGAGACACTCCTGGCTCCGCTCGTGGCCCGCTCTCATGGCGCCCCGCGGTGTCCCGGCAGCCCCGGCCGCGACGCTCGTTCATGGGGGCACCCACTGGGGCTGCCACGCGCGGGCTCCTGGATCCGCGCCGCCGGCCGCCGCCTCACCTGTGCCAGGAACAGAGGGAGCCGTGAGTCTCGGCCTCGGGAAAGGGGAGTGGCCCAAGCCCCGGCTCCGGGAACGGGCACGGCGAC
>VZRV01007674.1:276121-353602 GCA_013398115.1 Falcunculus frontatus
CCGCCCCGTCGCGTCCCGCGGGCCCGCCCAGTGCCCGCGCGGTGCCCGCGGCTCACCCGCCATGGCCCGGACCGGCCCCGCGGGCCCGCCCGGTGCCCGGACCGGCTCCTCCCCACCCGCGGCGCACAGCGATGACGCGTCGCACATCAATGACGCGCACACTGACCGCCGGAACTGCTCACCCGTCAGCAGGGGTCCTGACTCCGCCGCGCCCGGATGGCGTCACGGAGCACCCACGGCGCTGTTGCCGTGGTAACCAGCTGCGTCCGCTCGGGGCCGAGTCCGGCCCTGTCTGCGGGACGTGCTCGGGGCCCGGCCGCACAGCGCGAGTGACCTGGCGGCAGCGCCGTGCGCTTTTTGTTCGTTCTGCGCCCCAGACGGGCTCTCCCAGCGGTTGGCCGGGAGCGTGGGCCCCGCGGCAGCGCGGCCCGGCTCCTCTGCGGGAGCCGTCGGTCTGAACGTGCCCGTGCCCTTTCTCGCACCCCCGCAGTGTCCGGCCGGTCCCGCGCTGCTGACCAGGCTCCGCAGGGGGGCAGTTCCTCGTCATTCGGTGATCGTTAATGTGGCATAAGATCCTGGAAGTGGGGACAGAAGAGCTGCCTGGGGCGGGGGCGGCTCTGTACCCCCTTCCAGAGACGCCTCGTTTACTGCCGCACACTGCGCTCTCCCCACCAGCGGTGGACATTTAAACAGTGCGAGATTCGGCGGGCTGGGAGCGGCTTGGCCCCTCCGGCCCCGGAACTGCGGACACGGGCGAGGAGTCCCGCCCGGCCCCGCTGTGGGGAGCTCGCGCAGCCGGGACCGCCCTGCGCGTGACGTCATCAGGGACTGCCACGGTGCAGACGCACCTAGTCTCGTAAGACCAGCCTCGCGGGTGCTTCCGCCAAGAAAAGTAGTACGAGCGGCATTTTCTGTCCCTCCACCGGCGGTCCTGCACCCCCCTCTCACCATTCCCGCCCCATTCCCGCCGAGCCCGGCGCGGTCGCGCGCCCACCCGGGGCCGGGAGAGCCCGCGGGGTTGCGGGGAGCGAGCCGGAACGCGGATACCTCCGCCTGCGGTATCGGTGCTGCGGCCGCGCCGCCGCCATTTTGAATGCCCGGCTCTGTCCGCCGCCGCTGCTGCTGCAGGGACCGGCCTGGTGAGTGGGACCGACCCGGGCCTCCCCTGACATCCAGGTCCCGTGAGTCTTGGGGCCTCTGTCCGCCTCGAGCTCTGCGGCTGGGCCTCGGCCGCTCTGTCCGCGAGGCCGCCCGATGCCCTCTCGCCGTCTCTGCCGGCGCCGCTGCCTCTGCCCGGCGGTCCGGCCCGCTTCGAACTCTGCCCTGCGCCCCGGGGCCTCCTGCTCCGGCGCCGGGAGCGCTCCGTGCCCGCCCTGGCCGTTCCCTGCTGGGAAGACGGCGGTGCGGGTGCTGCCTCGGCCCCCCGTCCCCGGAGCTCGGGGGCAGCACGCGGCTGAAGCGGGAGCGCATACCTCAGGAACTGGTTCGTGCTGTGGCCCGGTGCCGTCTTGGGAGCAGCCGGGACTTGTGCCCGTCCTTCCCTCGGTATATTATTACCTGGGCTGCACAAGCGCTCCGAGTATTACAGCGTCTGCAGTACTTACCGTTCATGGGTTTTAATGGAAGCAGGCGATGTTCGGTCTGGCTAAAGGCATTTGCAGTGAGCTGCTGTCTGACGGCCGGTCTGTAAGGGCGCCTTCAAGTCTCTTCTTCAAGGCTGATTGAGTTCTCTTCTCACACGAACTATAAGATAAATTGTAATTTAGTTTACAATATACATTGTTTATAAAGTTAGCAGGAGGAACAGGTGTGTGTTTTTATTATGTTGTAAGCCATGTGCAAAAATCCTGAGCGACAAATTTCAATTTCTGATGCTTGAAATATTAATGGGAGAGCACAGAATCCCCGTGGAACATCTTTGGAAGGATGATGACATGTCACATGTGTGGCCAAAAGGTGTTTGGTCCATAGTGACTTAAACGGAGTAAAATATATGTGTATTTTTCCCTGTAAATGCAGGGGAATCCTTTAGGGATGCTCCTAGCATCCTGCATTTAAAATGGCAGAGAAATTTGTGCTGTTTCGCTTCCCCCCGTTTTTTTGTGTTTCACTTCTGTGTGATAGAGCACAGCAGCTTTTTGTACCCGTTTCCCTGCTACCACTCCTCTCAACTACACTTGGTATGTTTTCCTTTGTTTGCTTGCATATCACATTCTGTTGCCAAATTCTTTCTTTTGTTTACTCGTGTGCACTCTGGTGTTTGGCACGGGATTTGAAAACTCACTGGGTACTTGAGAGCTGAATGAAGGCAGGAGTATTTCTGGGGTTTTTTTCTGAAGAGTTTGGTGTGAACCCTTCCATTCTTCTGTGCTGAGAGAAGGAGGGGAAAGGTATTTAAATTCCTGTTTCTTGGGAAGGGAAAAGTAAGTCTTGGGCAATTGTTTTGTGAAGGGGTCCAGCTTTTGTGTTTCCAGTGTGTAAGATAACTTTCAGATTTCCTCCTTTTATGATAAAAAAAAGCATTTTCTTCCTTTTATTTTTTTTTCTTTTCCTTTTTGTTCCTGTGGCTGCTGATTTTTTTTCCTGAAGGTGGCATGATAGAGATGGAGAGATCCTGTAATACCTTTGTAGTGTCCTGTGAGAGATTAAGGGAGACAAAAATGTTCTGATTCTTGGTAGCTCCTTTGTGTACAGCGTTTTGCAGTGGCATCACTGTGCAATGAGATTAGTGAGTGCTTCAGACCATGGTGTGAGAAGGTTGTGGACAGTGGCACACGAGTCCAGGCTGGCTGCTCTCAGGCACACAGAGCCCACCCTGGTTAGTGCAGTTCAGGTTTGGAACTTCAGCTTTCCAAGTGTGAGGGCTCATGCAAATCTTTACTGCTGCTAAAAGTGATGGCACTCAGTAAAGCTGCTTCTGCCTCTCCAGTGTGAATATTTGTATTTGTGAGCTGGCAGTGCATAACTTCAGGGGATGGGTTGTTTGATCTCATCATATTTTTTAATGACAGAGCAAACTCTTCTGAATGCAGGTGATGCTAATTTGTTCTAGATGATACTCAGCTGTTCTGTGGGGAAAAGGGGCTGTTCTGCCTTGGTAGGAGCATTACTTCACTGGAGGAGAGTTTTGAAGTTAATAAGTAAATGTATGATGAGGCTGTAACTCGAAAAACAGAGCTACAGTAATGTGAGTACAAGTGAATCTGCTCATATCACAGGTATTAGTGCAACCTGTACCTGTTGTTTGGCAGAAATGCTACAGGTAAAATCAAAGATTAGAACTTCGTAGAGCATAGCCTGTTACATGGCCTGTTGGAAAGTTTATATTAATGAATGTAAAAATGTGACATCTTGTCTTTCATCTAGCATTAGCTAGGACAAAGATGGGTGTGGGGATTTTTTGTGACGAAGTAGTGGCTTTTTTTTTTTTATTTAAACTTTAACTCTGCAGGAAAGTGAGCAGGAAGTAAAATAGCCGGATTACCTCATAGATTAAAGTAGTGAGGAAATTAGAAGCAGGTGATAAATACAAAGGTAATGTAGGTCAGCAGTGATTGAAGTATTGAAACAGAAGCCAGAAAATCTGGAATTCTGCTTGCATCTATCGTGGTGATCAGCCACATAGCTGTACTAATTCTTCTTCCTAGATTTTTTAGCTTCTAAAAAAAAAGGAAAATATTCGTTTTCTTTTTTGGCAGCTGTTGAGGTCCAAGTTTGTACTGACTGGGAGCTTAGTGTGTCTTTTGAAGGCAGTGCAGGAGTTGCTGAGGTTGGTGTATGTGCACAGTTGTGCAGGAATGGGATGCCTTGTCTGAAATGCTGAGTCGTGCTCTGGGACTGTGCCTCAGTCAGCAGAGAGTGGGAAAGGGTCTGCAGTTGTTTGGCAGTGGGATTGAGTGGGATCTATGCAATGTCCTCAGTCTCTGTCCTGCCTCTCCTCTTCCTCTCAGCCCTTGAGCAGCACTGTGCCTTGCTTCTGCTGAGTACTGTTGTGCTGCATTTCTTGTTGGTGGGGGTTTTTTTCAATGTAACTGGAAGTGGGACCATCTCTTCTTCCGAGACTACTTTTGAGCTCTTGTTTTGGGGTGCTTTTTTCTTATTTGACCTTCCCTGCTCTCCTCCAACTGTCTCTGCATAAAGCAAAGTGTAACTCTGATGCCTTTTCTTATGAGAATGCATTTTTGAAGCCCCCTGCTGACTTAATTGGTCTCTGATTTTCTGTTGTTGCTTTCTAGTTCTCTATTGTATTCAATAGCTTTTTCTCACGAGAGATTGTTCCACTTACCATTTTACATGGTTGGTTACTTTTTCTCTCAACTCTTTTGTGTTGCCTTTGCCCTTCTTGATGATGATGGTGCTCCTTGCTTTGGTGTTTATTGTATAAATAGTTATAATAATTAAATATTTACTGTTTTCTGTATAAATATTGATAATACTAGACCATATACCAATATCTCTTCTTTTGTTCACACCTTCATCTCTACTTGGAGAGTGTTTCTGGTTTTACTGCTAATGTATTTTTCTAAGTGTCTGATATAAGTGGGAAGCCTACTGATAGCAGTGTGGGGTTGAGGCCATCAGTGTTGGGTGTCAACATTTGCAATTACTCCTTTCATGAAGTCTGGACAGATCCTCTGCTCTTGTGTGTACTAAGCTGGATTCATTTGTACCGAAGCAAGTAGAGGAGTTCTGCTATTAATTTCAGTTGGAAGTTGGGTCTGGCTTCAGTTGTGTAACTTCCCAAAAGCTGTGGTTGCTTGAGAAGTGTGATTGCTTACACATGCTATGGGGTGGAACAACTGGGGTTGTGTATTTTAGATGTGTTTGAAATGTATGCTGCTTCAGGCTCGGGATGTTTTCTACACAGAACCAAGTTCAGAAATGCTGTTTACAGGAAAAGCAGTAACTTGGTGTGTATATCACTACAACTGAAAATTCAGACCATTTCCCCCAAACAGTAGATCTGTTCTGTGAATAATTTCATTAACTTTGATTGGATTTTGATAATATTAGGTGCATATTGTAAATATGAAAGGTGACCCATCATATTTGAATGTGATTGTATTCTAAGAGAGACTTCTGGTAAAGTTCTATACCCAAATATTTTTGGTACAATGGCCTGTTGAATATCATCTTTAACTTTTCAAATGTGACAAGCTTCACTAGTAACAGACCATAAAAGAGGATAAAATGGTGATTTATCAGCACAGTTTAAATGAAAACTAAGTGTTTTGATACATTAAGATTTTTGGTTTGGGGGGTTTTTTTCACTTTTGGATAGTAGGAATGAGTTACATGAAGAGAGAGAATGCCTTTTTATTGGTTCAGGGAAGGATTCCTGAATAGCAGAGGGAGGAGAATCACTGAGGCGACACCTTTCCTAGTCTCTGGATTGCAGGAAAAAAGCTGGAATTCTGTTTTCTAAAGAACTTAAACACCAGCCACCTGTACAACTTGAACTAATCTGAGTTAGGTATCTGAGTCTCAGAAGTTTTGATTTTCACAGTACGTTCTTCTAAGGAGCAAGGCTTTCAAAACGAGAAGGGGGAAACAGATCTGATAAGGTGGAAGAATTCTGCATGCAACCCTACCAGATATTGTAAATATTAACTAGTAGGCTCTTTTCAAGTCTTCAGAGATCATCTCTGATTTCTGGAGCTTGTAGTTAGCAAAGAAATGGCTGAAGGAAACTCCTGCTGTAAACCCAAGGAGGAAATGGGTAACTACTTCTAAAAACTGCCTTGTCATTTATGTTAATGTGCAAAGAATAAAAGGATGTGTCTGTACTGGTGAAAAATGTTAACTAATCCTGAAGAACAAGATATGCTACTTTGGAGGAAGTTCTGAGGAGCGCTTAGGCACCAGCTAAAGTGAAACTCTGCTGTCTGCTGTTGCTAGATGATATGGCTGTCCTCCCCATTGTTGCATTAAAGGTCTGTTAGCATTATAATAGGCTTTGGAATTGCTGAGACTAGGTAAATGTTAATCTCTTCTATACAGAATTTAAGTGTTCTCATGTCCAAAGTTTCTTCTCATCTGCAGTAACTTCTGCTTACGCTTACTTGAAATTGTCTGAAACTCAAAACTGTGATGAGATTTCCAATGTGTTAGCATGCAGAAGAATCTTAAAGTCACTGAAGGCAAAGAACAGGTACCTGATGCAAGAATTTTTGGTATTAAGAGAACACTTTTTTGTGGAGGGGAAGAAAACAGAACGTGCTATGTTGCATGGGAATTACATTGTATTGAAATACTGGAAGAGTGTACACAAAAAGAGCTCAAGCTTCAAGGATAAACATGTAAGGTGATTTGTGAGGGGAAGACACTATTTTACATAGAAGGGTGCAAAACCTTTTGTATGGGAAGGATTCAAAGGTATATTTAAAAACAGCTGAATGATTTGATATTGACTAAAAAATAAGTATGTAGTTGCAGCACAAGGATAGAAGTTCTGAATATTGGAAAATAAATCACAGCTTTGTCTTTTGTCCTTGATGTTGTCCTCTGTCAGAGCAGTTCTGAATTGTTCTGTTCTCATCAGGCAGGAAGTGTGTATGAGATACAGTTGCTCTTAGTCAGTCCTTCAGGTTAGACTCTGTCAGCGTAACTGTTTTAGTTGTTACACAGCGAAGAACAGCAGGTAGCCTCAGAAATTGGTTCTCAAGTCTTATTCATCAGTCTTTGCTTTCTAAAATGCTGGTTTCTGCTTGCTTTCCTGTGGTTGTGAAGTGTAAAGATTATTTTTCCTCCTCAGTGTGCCTTGCTAATCCTTTATTTATGCAAGGGCATTTGTAAATACTGACTATTCACTTTGTTCAGTATCTCAATGATGTTCAGGTGAAGTCCAACTAGATCTTCAGTTTGTTGTCATTGTACCTGCCTTGGTGAGACGGGAAGTCCTGCCTAAACACAGGAGAAGGACACAAAAAAAGTATTCATAAAAAGCTGTACTTCATATATATAGTGCCATTGTTGAATTTTGTTTTTCCCTTGACTAGAACAGTTTCGGCAGTCTGTCCTTTTATTTTCTGTTGTCCGGGGCCAAACTTAAGATGCTGAAGCCTTCCATGGGCATAACTACAGAAAGTTTTTGGTCCGCTGGCAAGGAAAAGAGTGGGCTTGTACAAGTCACAGGCTGCAGATATCAGTGTTCAGCAGTTTATAAACCTTCAGATATAGAGCAGTAACAAAACAACTTGTGGTATCAAAACAATTTGTTGACAAACCTCAGTTTGTTTGCAGATTATGTATTAGTGTTTCAAAAACTTTGTGAAGAACACTTTCTTTAAAATAAAGGAGTCGATCATGGTTGTAATAGCCAGACTTGTAGTAGCCACTGCTTATCTTCTCAGGAACAGCAGTGTTGTAGATAAGCTTAACTAGGGTGCAGAGCCATAGTGTAAGTGTGGATTCATGCTGGAGTGAACCTTTCACCTCTTTTCCACTCCATCTGAGGTCTCCCAAAGCTGCATGTTCTCACTGCTGCCTGTCTTTGCACAAGTCAGACCGATGTGTCTGAGGACTGCTTTTGGGAGGAAGGGGCAAGCTGTTTTTCACATGCTCAGGTTGGTGTACGGTCCCTGGAATGCCAGTGTGAGCACAGTGGAAGAACTGGACTCACTTTTTTCAGCATGAGCCTGCACATGAGTGATCTTAGTGATTATGAAATTATTGCCTATGGACCGCAGAGGAATATTTCTGCAGTAGCACTTTATCTTTATAACTTCCACCCGATTTCCCAACAAGAGTGTGGCTTATCAAAATCAGTTTAGAATCATGTGATGTGTGTGTAGTAGGTAAGTCCAGGCTTAAAAATTCAACACTTAATGCAGACAGTTGCCCAGGAAAAGAGATTTTTGAGTTTATGGTACTGTTGTGAAAAACACAAGCTGAGCACTTTGCAGCAATCAGAACTCCACAGAGTGTTACCAGTTATCAGGAAAATAACAGTGAGCGAAATAGAAGGCATTTTATACAAATACATCGGTATCACATCTATCCCTTAAGTGCTGCGTGCAGCATTTTGCTTTTCTTCCCCTTCAGAAAGGATGCAGAACTGTATTACGTGCAGGCATGGCAGCAAAGGTAGTGGTCATGGAAGGGCTTGTTCTGGACATGGATTTCTTACTTCCTTATGACTATTTCTGTTATGCTTGTTAGTGCAGCATGAGTGCACAGCAACCGTTAATTTATTCATATCACAGTAATGTGAGGAACTGTTGTGAATTCACATGGAGAGACAAGGCAAGAGTAAGGATTATTGTGTCCAATAGTCTTGATCCTACACATGTCAGCATTTTGGGACAGAGTTTCCTTATGCAGGAAGAATATCTCTATTCCATTTTCAAAACTGAATGCTTTGTGTCTCTGTAAATTCAAACTTTTTGAAGTATGAAGATGGGGAACTTAAATATGAGGAGTCTACATGGTTTGGCTGAAGAGGCGTAGTGTATATAGGAGTTTATAATCAGGACTCAGAGCTGCCTTTGGCTGGCTTGCTGTAAGGCCACCTTTACTTGTACATGCATCTCTCTCTGCTTTTCTGCAAGCAAAGAAGTCCCCTGTTAGCTCTGTGTCCCAGCCTCTGTTCTGTGGTATCATGTAAGCCAGTTAGTGCAGCACCTGAATGCACATCTTTTTCTGCTATGGCAATGCTTAAAATGTATGACACAGTGTTCAGGGGGAATGGTGACCTAGACAGGATCTACAGCAGACTGGCGTGGCAACTTTTTACAAGTTGGTCTGATACCTGTTGTCAGAAGGGCTCAGTTCTGTTCGCAGGCTGGCATGGATGAAAGAAGGCTGTAAAGATGTGTGTATAGCCTGAGCTCCCTGAAAGTCTGAAGTGAGCTTTGGTGAGCATGAACTAAAAAGTTCGACTGTTGAACATAAATCCTGAAGTTTGGGTTCTGTTTGACAGCCACTTTCCTCTTAACAGGTACTTGGCAGACTAAATTGTTCTCTGGGTCAGATGGCTCCATCAGTATTCCATCTGATGAGGTGAAACTACTCTGAGTGTTCTTGTATACACCTTTCCTACCAGTACTGCCGGAGAGTAATGTCACAGGCTTGTTTGTTTCAGAAGGAGTTGTTCTATTTGGGGTGTAATAAAAGGATGATGTAAACTTGATTTATTTAGTTTCGAAACGGGATTCTCTGAAATATCCGCACACCTAGGATTGCTCTTCCATTTGCTTTTCTGCTGCCTTCCACACCTCTAAGAAGGAAGTGTGTATGGCACAAGTTAGCAGGATTTTTGAAGCATGGCCGTCTGAAGCACTTATATGAAATCCTGTGCAAGTTATCAAACAGAGTTGTGTTTTGTAGAGGATTTCTGTCCCAAGTTGTCATGATTCTGGGATCAGTTCTCTGTGGAGCCTGGCTTTTCTGGAGAGAGGCAGATGATGTGAATATGAGAGTACCTTGCAGAGTGCTGTTTCTGCCTGTTTCAGGTGGGGAGTCATGTTATGTTCACTTAGCAGCTGGCTCAAATTGGAGCAATTCCCATTTCTAATGTTCTGGAAGAGCAGATGTGAGGTACAGTGAAGTCCTTGGGTACTCAAGTTTACTCTTAACCGTGCTACCGAAGTAGCCTACATTTTCTTCATTCTTTTACTTACATAATTGTAAGGTAAGAAAGAAAAAAGAATATGTGGAAGTGTGAGACCATTATGAAGCCCGTAGAGACAGTAGAAGTTTTACCAACCTCTTTCTTCTCTCAGAGGATGCCAGCCCCCATCAGACTGCGGGAGTTGATCCGGACCATCCGGACAGCAAGAACCCAGGCAGAAGAGCGTGAGATGATCCAAAAGGAATGTGCTGCTATCCGGTCATCCTTCCGAGAGGAAGATAACACGTACCGATGCAGAAACGTGGCAAAGCTGCTGTATATGCACATGCTGGGATATCCTGCACATTTTGGACAGGTAGGTTAAAATTTAGTGCCTTCTGTGCTCTGTGCATAAGCCAGTCTGTCTTCTGTGTTTTGGGCACATTGACTTGTTCAGAGCATTCCTAGGTGCAGTTCTGCTGTCCTTTGGGATGGTTTGAGGTCTGTTTTCATGTATGTTCTGAGAACCTATGTTAGTTAGTTTTGACTTTGTCAGTGAGATTTGCTGTTTGGGGCTTACATATTTTGTTTTGGAACTTGGGGTTAGTCTGCTTTTGCCATACTGTCTCCTCCTCACCATCTATGTTTCTGCGGAGCAGTAGTGCTTAAACCACAGTCCAAGGCATAGGGATATTTTTAGATTGGTTCAAAACAGCACTTTGGAGTTGTGTCTCTGAAAAATACCACATACTTCAAAGGAGGTTCTATACCCTTTTCCTTCTAAAGCAACGTATTTGAGGCAGAAAAGAGCTGGTCTATTCCTGGCAATCAGAAGTTGGTATTCCTTATCCCTGTCTTAGTGAGGCGACATGGAGAATGCAGGTATGAGTTTTCCATCTCTTGGCTTATTTTTGATGTGCTGTTTTTGACAGAAATTTTAGAAGAGGGAAACAGGAAGATGGAAGCTCTTGATCTACAAAGTGTTCCTCACGTTAGCTTTGCTTAGTCTTTGGGGCATTGTCAGTTATGCTTAGAAGTCACTAAGCGTCCTGTTAATAGTAATCTAACCTAGGTCTTCAATAAAGCTAAAGTCATTCGAATTGTTGTATCCCTTCAAGTAGCTTCATGTCTTGTGTGTCTGTCCATTTGTGGTTGGATTTAGCAATTCTAATACATCTCACTGAAACAGTAAGCTCAAACCAGTGAAATCAAATTGCAGATAGGGTTAGTGAGTCTGGGCTCTGCTATAGCGTATGAAGTGCATCATCTTACTTCTGTATTACTGGATTCTTCTCTCAGGGTAATGAGTTTTTGAAAAAGAGCAAGTGAATTTGTGTATTATTCTGTTCTTAACACTTTTCATAGCCAGGCTCCCTGGTCCAAGAGAGAAACTTCCTGTCACAAAAATTAAGGCTAAGTATCTTGGAGCCTTAAGAATAATGAAAAGTGTTACAGATAAATGTCATCTAGAATTTTGACATTTGGCCTATGTTAAGAACATTATTTAAATTTCATTCTTCTATCTTGTTACTCAAGTATTTAAAAATCCCATATAAGGAAGATTAGGTCAGATATCTAATAATTTTCAGTTTCTGCTTTAGTTAATAGTGGTAAATTCACTCTCAGTGGAAGAAGGCTAAAGCAGATTGTTCAATATCTGTTGTTGCCAGGCTTGCTACATCTCGAAAAGAAGCATCTATTCTGACTATTTGGGGAGCAGGGTACTTCATTCAATGCCCTTGGTTCTCTTGTAATTTATCAGCTGCATTTTCAGGAGGGCCTAGGGCCCAATGCTGAAAAGGGGTTTTAACAAGTATTCTCCAAGTGAGTTAGAGACCTTTGCACGTCCTCAACACTTATCACTGGAAGGAATCTTTCAAGGTGGTGCTGTTGTATATGAGTATAGTTTGTGTGAGCTGGGGACCTGTTGAGGACACATATGCTGTTCCAGCAGTGGAGTCTTGCAGATAGACAGTCCTGCATTGTAGACAGTAAGCTTCTGAAAATGACAGGATAAATATGCAGGAAAGATGTTTTGCTGAAGAACAGGAGAGTCACAAGTGGTGTTATAGCCCCTCTTAAAGCTGTAAGCAGACTGCAGCTAACAGTATGGGTAACCAGGAGTGAAGGGTCGATCTACTTCTGTCCAAGCCGGGGCTCCTCCACTTTGACCCGGGATATCTTGTAC
This sequence comes from Falcunculus frontatus, assembly GCA_013398115.1. Classification (NCBI taxonomy): domain Eukaryota; kingdom Metazoa; phylum Chordata; class Aves; order Passeriformes; genus Falcunculus; species Falcunculus frontatus. The sequence goes on from VZRV01007674.1 coordinate 287,860, forward strand.
ACAAGGATGATAATGAGCGCCGTATTTAGCCAGTGTGTGCTGGTGTGCACTGGATGGCATGCTGTCTCCTGAGCATGTGCAAAGGCCGTTTGTGTGAGTTTAGAAGTTGTTGGACAGCCTGGACAAATGGTCAAATAACTTCATTATTGTCATTGTTTCTATTTACAAAAAAATTCCAGTTGGAAGAGTGGCTGTGTCAGTAAAAGTTGGGCAAGTTGTATTCTGGTTACATGCCACTAGTATCTGTTACAGGAGTGATGTAGCAGATTTGAATTGTTCCTTTGAATGAAATGGATATAACAGTATCAAGATTTTTTCCACTAATTACACCTAGTAAGAGCTTCAGCTGATCATGTTTCTTAGTATCGCTGTGCATGAATCTAGTTTCCATGTATTTATATACAAGTGAAACAAGAACTCATCAGCCTTTCATGGGGTAAATTTCACTAAAATCTTTTAAATTCAAAAGTACTAGACGTGTATCCTAGAGTATATGTTGCAGTCATCAGTTTCCTTATGCTCTTTCTCAGTCATTCATCTTCTGCCTTTGTTGGCTCTTACCCTGTAGCTTAAATGTCACCAATTTTATGTTGCATTTTTGCAGAGGATTGTACAAGTGTCTTGTAAACTCGGGAAAGAAGGTTGTTTCAGAGGTGCATTATTCTCTTACAGAAAGCACTGGAAAAATGAGAGCTTGATATCTAGTGTTCTCTACGTTATCTCTGGTTGATCTTGGCCATTTGTGCAAATTCAGTTATCTTTGCAGAGGACTGGTCTTATTCTTCAGAGGTGTTTATTTGAGGTTTTCATCTCCTTTTAACCTTGCAAACTGAACTCGATTTCTTTGAAGCCTTTTCTTACCAGTTTCTCACCCTTGCACTAGTTAGGCGTTCACATGTGACGACAGCTTGAACAGTTGAGTGTTCTAATGCCATGTGGTCGTGAGAACTTGCCAGGACTAGGACTAGGCCATAGCCCTTTCTTTCTCTGGCACTTCAACTTTAATTTTCTTACCAGTGTACTGTTTAACTGTACTCTTGTGTGTGTTTCTTGCATCTCACCTGGGTCTGTTGCCCTGTTCAAGCCTCCATCTAGCTGGGGCCATGAATTCCTTTTCCTGACACCCCATACCTTTGCCTGTGCAGGCCCTCTTTGCTATGGATCTGTTGCCAGCTCTGTCTGACCCCTCCTCAAACCTATAATGTATGCTTACTTGCTGCCCCAGCTAGTTTGTGAAGCAGACTTACTGGAAGTGTTTGTGAGGGACAAATCTCTACTTTCCCATCAGGAAAGTAGACATAGATTATAGTTGATTAGTTATCTGTTACAGAAAAATATTTTAGTACATAGTAATGTCAGAATATCTCTGTGGTTGATGGTTTTTGTTTGCTTTTCATTAGAAAAGTGTCAGATTTAAAAATGAACTAGCAATTAAATTTTAAATTGGCGGAGTGCAGGTGGAAACTATATATGTTGTCTTGGGAATCTCTTCTATGCTATTGATCACAGTTGCCATTTCTACAGGGTGAAAGGGAAACTTGTAGTGGCTGGAATGCACATGATTTAGTAAACTTCAGGTGTTCCAGTAGAGATTACAGAGAAGTGCAGAAATGTAACTATCTCTGACAATCTATGTTTTACCTAGCTAGCAAGTTAGTTACAGATCATAATAAACAAATCCTGGTTTTAGAGTCATAGAATCCTAGAATGGTTTGGGTTGAAAGGTCATCTATTTCCAACTGCCATGGGCAAGGACACCTGCTAGTCCAGGTTGCCCCAAGCCCAGTCCAGCCTGGCCTTGAACATTTCCAGGGATCGGGCAGCTACAGCTTCTCTGGGCAACTGTGCCAGGGCCTCACCACGCTCACAGCTAAGAATTTCTTCCCAATATCTAGCCTAAACTTGCCCTTTTTCCATTTCAAGTCACTACCCCTTGTCCTATCAGTACTCGTGCTTGTTTTGGCAACTTACAGAGCATTGATCCTCTCCCTAGTAGATAAATGGAACCTTTTAAGTCTAGTTCAAAAGATTCATGTGCATATCAAACATGACACATGATCTAGATTTCCAGATATTTACTGTTTTGTTTCTAATGATGTATCTTTCATCTGTATCAATCTGTTACAATTTACTTTTGTGATCTGACATTAACCCACATATCTGGTATATCTGAGGTCGTGGAAGACCAACAGTGTCTGGCCACTTCAAGACACAGGAGCTGCTAATGACCTTCCTGCTGGCTTTGTTGGAGCTTTGGGCAGGTCATTTAACCTTTCTTGGTTTTCCACATCACCAAAATGGGGACCAAATACACCTTTAGAAGTGCATTCTGAGAGACATAAATTACTATGCATCAAAATTCGAACTGTTTCTCCTCTAGCTAAGAAGTAGTTTCAAGCTAATTATGTCTTTTTTTACTTCTTTTTTTTTTTCCAGTTGGAGTGCCTCAAGCTTATTGCATCTCAGAAATTCACAGACAAGCGCATTGGATATTTAGGTGCCATGTTGCTCCTGGATGAGAGACAGGATGTTCATCTTCTTATGACCAATTGCATCAAGAAGTAAGGGCACCACCTCTCCATCAAACCATGCTTTGAGGTTTCAGGATCAGAAAGTATGCTTCTGTCAGTGATACTTAGAGTACTTTAGGTTTTTTCCCTTGTGTTAGAGAACTGGTATCTTGAAATTGTTGTATGCTGTTGACCGTAGTAAGGCTGTTGTAGTAGTACACTGTATTGGGCCATCCCGTCTAGCTTCTTTAGTGGGAAGAGACTATAAAATTGCATTGGTTTGGAAGAGGCATATGTACAATTAACATGTCCTCTGTGTGTGTGTTTGCTTCTGCTGATGAGCTCTGAAGAGTTGTCAAGGAACAAAGCTGTGCATCTTGCTTTCTTTTTAAGATTGCCCTAATGGTCCTGACGAATGGTTTTCATTGGAAGCAAGGCAGCAGCTTAGGATGTGCTGTCATTTTGCAGAAATCAGACAAGAAGGGGATGGGAATTACTATTTTTTTTAATACTTATTTTCTCTCAGCAAAGCAATGTTAAACTGGGACTTTTCTACATCATAGTTTAGTGGATGATGATGAGTGTTTTTTATTTTCAAGATGGATTGGAGCAGGTATGGAACAGCTGGGTTCTGGTTGACTTACCCAAAGATCGCGTGTAGTGTACCTGTTTTTATTATTATTTACTTTTAGCACATAAGCCTCTGAGATATTAACAAGTAAAGTATCGATCTTCAATTAGTCTGTGGCCTCAAAGTGCTTTGAAAGAAACTTGACAAAACTGTGGACCTGAGGATCTGCTAACTTTGGACCTAGTGTCGAGGAGATGAGATTTTTGTCTAAAGATCTTTCATAGAAATGCCATAGCTGTGAGGCGCTTCCATTAGAACCAGGCTGCAGGTTAACACCTCTTTTGATTGTTCATGCTACAGTGAATTTGGTAAGGGTGTAGTGAGTTTGAACTGGAAATGGGTCAGACAGAAGCTGAACAAAAATGGTGGACAGCTTCCCACCGTCTCCCTGGGTTGTATATTGCTTTCTCCTTTGGCTTCTATATCTGCCGTTGTGTCTTGCTTTTATCTAGACATTAAGGGATTTGATTTATGGCATTGTTTTTCACTATTTTATAGCAAGACTTAGATTTTTGAGACGAAAAGGAAAGCAACCTCTTGATGCATGTATTTGTGATACACACAGCTTTATATAGCTGCCAAAAAATTTTTATAGGAAGGAAATCAAAACCCAACCCATTTAGTAGCATGTGCTACCTGTTCCTTCAGTTGCATGTTGCCACAGCTGCTTGATGTTACAACCAGGATGCTGTCTTTCCATTCTGCACCTCATGCGTGTTTGGTTAGGAACTACTCCTTTCCCTAGCTCTTCCATCTTGCAGTCCCCAGCTCCCCTTGCCTCCCAAACTAGGAGCCGTATTTTTTACTTTCTTCAGCACTGAGTCCTGCGTGCTGTGGCAACCTTAGTACCAAACACAGATGGAAAAGTGGTGTAGAAGTAAATTTTAAAGGCTGTTGGGATTGCCACATAGAAGCTATGTTGTCTTGTGCTTAGTGTGACATTGGTAGCTAGCCTCATGAATAGCAGCTCCTGTTAAGTGGTTTAGCTTCTTACTGACCACTTTTCACAACTTCCTTAGGCATATGAAAAGGAAAAATTGCTAAACAGAATTTTTGTATGGATTATTTTCAAGGTGTGTAAGTGGTGGGTGGGGTTTGTGGGTTTTGGTCAGGATAGAGGATACTTTTACACGGATTTTTCTATACTGCTTGGTTTGTAAATGCAGAAGCTAAAGCCTGTTGCAGAACATCTTTAAAATGGACCAGCCCACAGTGTCACTGCAGGTCTGTACTTTGCATGCAAGTTCCAAAACTAAAACAATTTTTAATGGAATTTTGTATAGTCTTCCCTCTTCTCAGCTAATCCCTGGATACCCTGACAGGTCAACCTGATAGTCAAACCAAGTATTTTATCTTTTTAATTGAGGATTCTAAGTAGAATTAGTAGCAAACCCTGTGGTACATGGACTCAAAGCTTCTATTGCTCCCAAGTTGTGCTCCCATGCGTGTAGCTGGTTAGATGACTCCAGCTATAGATGCCCTCTTTTGCGTGTTCAGTTTCTCTGTGTGCATGCTGATTGACTTTTTTTTTTGTTGTTCTCCTTTACAGTGACCTTAATCACAGCACGCAGTATGTGCAGGGGCTGGCACTTTGTACTCTTGGCTGCATGGGCTCCTCAGAAATGTGCAGAGACCTTGCAGGAGAGGTGGAAAAGCTCCTCAAAACTTCCAATTCCTATCTTAGGAAGAAGGTACTTCAGGAAACTTTTGAATACTTTGTTATGGATTAAAAGACAAGATTGATTGAATATCTTGCTAATATCTGGAATACTAGATGACTCAGATCACACTGGGTGAATATTTTCCCAGTGTGCAAGACGGAGCTCAAAACTCCCTGTCTGTTGATAGCAGGAATGTATGTAAGCCTCTAAAAGACAAGCCTCCGATTGATGAGGCAGTTGCTTCTATTTTTGTACTCTCTCCCGTAAGGTTATTGGTGGTAATGTGAACACTTGCCCCCTCATGGACGTTAGCCTCAGAATTCTGGTCACCAGTTTTATTTATCTTCTCAGATAAGTCCAGAGAAACTTTGATTATTAACAGTGCAGGCTGGTATCTGAAGACTTGAACCTATTGGATGTCTTCTGTTTATGATGGTGACAGTAGTATGAGAGCTAGAAGGGTTAAGGTCTGGAAATGGACAGACACAAATTGTCTTCTTTCTGCAGCAAATGTGCCGTAGCATCAGCAAAGTGTGATCAGCCCCATTCTTTTAGATTTATTTATTGATAGGTCTTGGTGAGAGTGTGAAGCAGTAAGATTTAGGAGGGGATGCATTGTTACTTCTTTGTTTAGTGCTGGATCTAGGGAGAGATTGGAGAGAAAGCAATGCTAGGAGATCTTGCTGTGTTCTGCAAAGAGGCACTTGATTCTCAGGCAAGTGCAAGGAATAGTGTCTCCTGTTGCTTCTCCATCCTAGAAGTAGGCATGTATTTTTTCAAAAAACCCTGGAAGTATAGTTTTGTTTCTCATAGCACCTATCACCTGCAGGAGGAAGTTGTTTTGTGGGGAAGGAGATGCTATTCAAGGAAAAGTAAATAACCCATAATTTGACAGTAAGTTTAATTATTTGCTTCCAATGCATTATCCCCTTCCTAGCAACAGGAAGACAGGCTGAAGTAGCCCTATTAAAGGCAGAGTTGCTTTGCAGATGATAGCACTTCTTATGTGAATAATGTAAAAATGAACCATTGCTAGGGGGAGTATTAGTTTGTAGTTCAGTGCTTCCCCAGTTTTATTGAGCTCTCTTCTGGGTTGCTGTTTAGTAACAGTTGTAATAGAGAGATGGAAAAATGTGCCATAAACTTTGCGGGGCTTTGTTTATAATGAAGATTGTTATAGCTCCCACTGTGCTAGATATTCCCAAAACAGGTGTTGTTGTCATTGCAGTGTGTACTAACAGAAGTGTTTTTCCTATCCAGGCAGCACTGTGTGCTGTTCATGTCATCAGAAAGGTGCCTGAACTTATGGAGATGTTCCTGCCAGCCACCAAAAACTTGCTGAACGAGAAGAACCACGGTAATAGCTGAGACTGTACTTAGCAAGGCTAGGCCATTCTCTACAGGATACTGCACTTGCTAGCTACACCTTTTGTTTGGAGGGAATTTCAGAGGTGTATTTGTATGATTTTTTTCTTTCCATTTCTACGCAGTGAAAGCAAATGTCATTTAGAAGGAAGGGATGTATATGACTCTGCTAGTCAGCAGGACTTCAACATGGCATGGGTGACAAAAGAAACTCTTTCACTGTGTTTTGATACACTTCAGAGTGGGTGAATGGGAAAGCTTGATTTTTATCCAATACACTGCCTAAAGTGACGCTAAGGCAGTGACTTTCTAAGTTTGGAGGTATTTTTTTTGTGTAGTCTTTCTTTAGATGGAGTTCTGAGGCCTTCTGAGGAAGGTGACATAAGGTCACCTAGGCTACCCAAATCAGATGAGAAAATCAGGAAGTGTGAGGAACTTGACACCCACAGTGCAATTAACACATAATGTCCTTCTGGAGTCTTACGTTTGTATAGAATCATAGAATGGTTGGATTTAGAAGAGACCTTAGAGGTCAGTAGCCCAACTATGACCATTACTGTATGTTCAGTGTGTGAGTTTCTGCAGACCAAATCCAATTTCCCTCCTCCTTTGGCCTTTAAGTTGCAGCTTTGACACGAGCACATTGCTATCTGCTTTCCCTTGGACACAGGTGGAAGCATAAATATCTGTAGTGGTAGATACAGTATGTTGAATTCAATAATTTTTTTTTAATGATTTCCTCTTGTTTTCTTGTGATCTTTATCAAATGTCTGGAGCCGGTGGAATGGTGTTAAATGGAGATACATTTTTCTTTCCCCCCTTCCCTCACCTTTAGGTGTTCTTCACACATCAGTTGTCCTCCTCACAGAGATGTGTGAGAGAAGCCCAGACATGCTTGCACACTTTAGAAAGGTAAGTGTGAACTAGTAATATTGCAGAGTTGATATTCACGGCCTTCTAGTAAAATCCTTACAATTGTTTGGGTGAAGAATTTAATAATACTGTCTGTTTGCTAAAGTTTTTTTTTAATCATTAAATGTGGGAATTTTGTGTGTGTCTCGGCCTAATCCCCTTCAGTAAGACGTTAAGTTACAAAATATCAGTCTTAGGATTGTGCAGTATAAAACTCTTCCTAGACTTAGATTTAAAGTTGTCTTTGATGGTCCCTTAGGTTTTTCCCCACTCCTTGTGTCTAATTGCATAGTGACACTGGAATCACAAATGAAATAAACATAGAGACAAAGATGAAAAACTGAAGCTTATACCAACACCTAAATGCCTTAACCGCAGCCACACAGTTATATACACTCAGTTCAAAAACACCCATCTAAGTTCTAGTTGTATGGATACCTCATGCCTGGTGCATGCTGTGCTACACGATTTTCCATTTTACCTTAGGAGTTTGAGAGTCAATGTCACTCTTCCTCCTCTGGTTAGGAATGTTTGCTTCCCATCACTCTCCCATCACTCTCTGACTTCCTTATGCTGTTTGCTATAATTTACTGAAAGTATTATTGCTGTGTGAAACACTGCTGATAGAAGGGCATCTGAAAATTGCCTTGATTGTCATTTTAAATTCTTGGTCAAAGAAGGAGAAATTGAACAAAGCTGGTAGAACAGAACAGGCCATTTGCTCCTCTGAAAAGTCTTAAAGGTGTTTGTTTATTTGCGTGCCCAGTTTACTTTCTTCCTTGACTTATCTATATCATTAGGGATTTAAAACTGTACATCCTTTGGTGCATCTTAGCATTTTGGCATGCATCTTCCCTTGTCTTGATTGTAAATGTCAAAGCAGGAAAAACATCGGATGAGGTTCATTTTGCAGGTACCATCCCTGCTTCTTATTGCTCAGTTAATGTGATTGTTGTGGGAAAACAGAGGAGAGCTGAGTCCACAAAATTCAGTTACTAGATGCATTCTTTCTAGCTATTTCTTGTAGTTGTTATGCTGTGAATGGTATAACATTGACCTGTCCCTAATGCTTGCTTCGTCTGTTTTGTCCCTTTTGTCTGTTTGGAATCCTCCTGAGTTAGAATGAAAAGGTAAGAGTTAATTCTTCTAGATGATGCATGTTTGCCTCGAATCTGTAGATGTTTGTCCTTTGTGAGGCAGTGCCTCTTAATGACACAGTTGTGATTGATGCCACATGCTTAGATCATCTGTACTTGTCTAATGCTCTTTGTGTGCTGGTCTTGTCACTAAACCTCTACATCCATGGCAGCCCTGAATCTCAGTTGTGGCCTTCTGTGAACATCAGCCTCTTTTCCTCAAGCTTTCCCTCATTTGAGGAATACTGTACGGATTTATTTTTTGTTTGTTTTCATTTTTGGGGGCGTTTTTTTTTGGTTTCGGGCTTTGTTTTCTTTTTTTTTTTTTTTTTTGTGCCTGTGCAAGCTGTAGCCCTGCACTTTCTTCTTACCACAAATTGGGCTTTGTGTTTTGTCTGAATCATGGGGCAACTTTGGGTGATTCCCAAAAGGGAGCAGGACAGACAATTATTTAACTGCCTGTAAGAGGCTGTAAAGACTTTCTGTGCTGCAAAGAGCTACCCAGTCCAACTGCAGTGCTGATATTCTTCATGGGTGTAATTTGTACTCCAGAAGATGGGGGGTGGCCCTCAACCAATCTCCATGGCTGTAATGTTTCCCTTTGTTCTGTCCTCAGTCCTGGTAACTCTTGCATGTTGGAAGGCAAAGAAAATGTGAATAAGGGTTCCAGGAATGCTCCACTTGTCTGTTACTGTGGCTGGAGGGAAGATGTTGCAGCACCCTTTGGTTTCCTCTTTAAGGCAGATACAGGAAATTCAGGGTTCATTTTGTTTGTGTGTTTTATGAAATGCATGTTTTCCAAGGAGTATATAATGCCTGAAGAGCAAAGGTAGGAACAAAAGGAGATGGTGGGGAAGCTAGGCTGGTTTTCTTCTTGCACTGTACCACAAATGTAGATTTACTACTTTAAAGATACAATACAGTGCTCTGGTCCCAGCTTAACTGTTTCTAGTTGTGTCTTAGCCAAGCTGTAGGTATTCATACAGCATCAGCTCTAGGTGTGCAGGTTGAAATTTGTGGAAGAATCCAGAGACTGACTTGCTTTCAAATACAATATTTGTTCTTGGACCTGTACTTCAAAGCCGGGGATGGAGAAACAGCAGTACCCTAATAGGACAACTCTCTTCTTCACAGCTTGTTCCCCAATTAGTTCGTATTCTGAAGAACCTTATCATGTCTGGATACTCACCAGAGCATGATGTGTCTGGGATCAGTGACCCCTTTTTGCAGGTAAGAACTGATGCGGTGACTGATAGCTTTAGTTCTAGGACTGTGTTTTTGAGCCTTAGATGTGATGAGGTGGTTACCTCCACACCTGTGTTGATTTTAAGATTTTTTTTTTTTTTGGTCTTCCTTTGAGCTGATTGTGCAAATGCTGTTCATCTCCCCTAGTGAAAGACACCTACCTTAGTTTAACCAGCAGTTGTGGTGCCTTATCACGTTATGTCACAAAAGAGAGAAGCAGCACATACTGGTTTCGGAAGGCTGTGCCTGGTACTGAAGGGACTCTGAACACTTCTGGCTCGTGGGAAGAAAATAAGCACAGCAAAAGCCTGTTTTTGTTGATAAAGTCCTTACCCGAAATAAGCATTTTCCTTAAAAAAGGAAATCGACAACTTGTTTTGCTTTTTTGCCACTATGACCCCATGTCAAACACTGCCATCCAAGCTTTTCTTTGCTTTATTTTATCAAATAGGTACGAATCCTGCGGTTACTAAGAATTTTAGGGAGAAATGATGATGATTCTAGTGAAGCAATGAATGATATACTTGCACAGGTGAGGTCTGCAGGTTGATAAGTGGTTTAAACTTTCTCTTAGTTTCTTAATAATTTGGGTTCAGCAGCACTGGTGCGGATACAGCTGCTTGCTGTGCTGAGTGAAATTTTATTGAAAGAGATGCATGTTCAGAAGTGTGATGTTGTTTTGTAGGGGTTGGTTACTTTCACTGCCTGTTCTGCAGAGCAGCACAAAGGGGATCTGTTTTGAATTTGTTGGAGTTATTTTGTTTCCTTTCTCCAGGTTGCCACTAATACAGAAACAAGTAAAAATGTGGGAAATGCCATTCTCTATGAAACTGTGCTGACTATTATGGACATAAAATCTGAGAGTGGCCTGAGAGTAAGTTGCCTTTGCTATGGCCTTTGTTTTTTATCTTGGAGATTGTATTAGAGTAATTTGTGTGGAAGACATGAAGCAAGGTTGTTTCACCAAAACGGAGCTCTGCAGCTGACTCTAGATAAGACTGTAGCCTTTTCAGAAAGGTTGTTTGCAGGGAGGGAGGGTGTTTGGGTTTTTAAAAATAAAAATTAAAAGGCAAAATTTCCTGCAGAGTGCATGTCCTGAGTGCAAGTGAGAGCCTGTGATGTATCTCTTAGCTTTTCCTCTGCTTAGCTTCTAGAGTTCTTTTTGGCTAAGAACCGTAATGCTTCAAATGTTTGCCTTTGAAGTCATCACGAAATGATGAAGATGACGAGCAGCCCTTTTAGATCACTGATCTTCCCTAACTTTTTCTGCAGGTCTTAGCCATTAACATCCTAGGCCGTTTCTTATTAAACAACGACAAAAATATTAGGTAAGTGGTACAAAGTGTGTTTTGACAACACCCAGTTTAAAACGTGTGAGAAGCCATTGCACAAACATGATGCTGAAGTAAAGCTTTCCATGAGACCATGTCGGGATCACTGCTCTTGGGGTTAGTGTGGCTGTTGAGCTTGCTTTCTTGGTGCGTTCTTTTCTCTATGCAAATCTTAACTGTAACCCTGCCCTTCTTAGTTGATAAGTTTGAATGTATGATCTATTTCTCAACGTGTGATTTCTTAATCAGGTCCATGTTTTTTTCCTGTCTTGTCCCAAATGGTCTGTGGTGCTATTCAAATCAGAGTTGGCATTGGAGAGCTGACAAATTAGGCAAAGATTGATTTTTCTGATTGTGTGCTGGTGGCAACAAAGGAGTTTAGTTGTGCTCTGGTCACTATTAATCAGGATGTGGAATTGCTGAAACTGCTAGAATTGAATACCACCTCTAGGCAGTTGGATAGCAAATCATGATATGAGTTGGAGACTCTAGCCTTGGGAATTGTGACTTGTGCTAGTTTGAATGTGAGATCCATGGAGATGCTTGGGACAGGTGCTTGTCTGGGCGGCAGAGGGTTGTTAGGCATGTTACAGTTTAGTGTGGTAACTCACCTGTGAAGATAGGCCAAGCAGTCCCCTGTAGGATTTCCACTCGTTACCAAGCACAAGAGAATCCTATTCTGTTGCAAAATAAGACTAGGTTTGGGGCGAGGGGACAGTGTCTGTGCATAGGAATTAAATGGCTACTGTCAGCTATTGACTACCGTATGTCCTTATCGCAGATATGTAGCTTTGACATCATTGTTGAAAACTGTGCAGACAGACCATAATGCAGTACAGCGGCACCGAAGCACCATTGTGGACTGCCTGAAGGATCTGGATGTCTCCATTAAAAGGTAATCAAATTATCAGTGAAATAGACTCTTGAGGTTGACTGTCTGTGGAAGGTGAGCAGAGCATAGGGGAAAATTACAGTAATCCTGGAGAACTGTAAGCGAGACTACTATGAAGGTATAATATGGTTCATAATTCAAACAAGATAATGAAGATGTACACCCACCTTCTTTGAAAAGCTGCTGTTACATTTAATGGGGAAAAAATGAGTTCTGTTTGCCTGAATTTTTCCAAAATGCAATATCAATGGAGATTAGATTTGTGTGCTCTCAGTGAGGTGGAAAGCCTCTGTGCCCTATGATCATGATCAAACCTACTCTGATATGCTCCACGTTGTTTTCCTTTCCTAGATGAACAGGCAGTGCCATGTTGTCTTGAAGCAATGTTAAGCCATCCAAATAATGTATTCTTAGATATATTAGGGAGTGGTAGTATTCAGACTTAACTTGATTGCTCAAACAATTTGCTTACAAACCACATCCATTTATCATTCTTGGTGTTCATTTGTCATTTAAATAGTGGTGTGTTGCTGCTTCTCTGGGCAGTGAGAAAGCTTGCAACCTTACTTCTCACACAGAAATACTTTTTGTCTTGTACTCAGTCTTAATTTCTTCCAGTTTCTTCTCATTACTTCAGTTACGTTCCTTTTACTCATGATAGTAACTTTCTCCTCTTTCTGTCACTCATGGAAATTCTTGAACTGTTTGGTCTCACTTTTGCCCAGCCTATGTGGAAGGCTGCTCTTCTAAACTGAGTCTTTCAGCCTGTTGATTCCCTGTTCTTTCTTTCAGAACTCTCCTCCTCCTCATTATTCTTTCTGTAACTGGGTTACAAAGAAAGGTCTGAGCTCAGTGCAGCATGCAGTGATGGGGACAGCAGCATTTTTCCTGTTGCATTTCATAGAATCTCTCTGCTATAGGCCGGAATTTCATTGAGCCCTCATCATGTGAATATACCTTCAGAATTGTTCAACCTCTTTTTTTCCGTCTACTCACACTGATTAGATACACTTCAGATCCTTGTTCTGATAGGCATTCTTCAAACTTATGCCCATCTTTGAATCAGATCTAGATTTTTTTTAACAGCACTGCTCAGACTAATAAGTGCAAAATAGGAAAGAAATGGTATTTGTCTTGCTTCTGAAACTTACTTTTAACTGCTATGTAATGGGTATCGTGGTTTTTTACAGTTGCAATCTATCCCAAACCACAAATTTGTATCTTAAATGCTGAACAAGTCCGGCTGCTGTTGCTGTTTGGTGTCAGAGCCGGCATGGGACTAGGTTGTGGAACAGCAAAGCCTCACCTAGGTTCTGGGTAGAAGGCAATGAAAACATTTTATTGGTGCCTGCTAGGAAAACAAGGGTATGCTACAAACAACTGAGCTTCATGTCTGAGTGCTGTTGGAGGATGAAGCCTTTGAGTGATCCATCAGCAGAGCACAATGTTGCCATGCTGACGCTCGTGCTGCTGACAATGCACTGTCTTCATTGAAGCATTATATTGACTGGATATATGTCAGAGTCCCCAGGTAGCAAGCTTCAAGGACTTGAGGGAAAGACATGATACCTGGTTTTGGTTATCTGAAGCATGGCCTCTGCTCATTGTCTTGTAACAATGTGCAGTTCGTCTTTGGTCCATGTAGTGTAATTCAGAATGGCTTTGCTATTTAATTCAAGTCTTTTTGTCTGCTTGATTTGATCAAACTACATGATTAAGAGCTTTGTGACAGAAATGAAACATGTAATATGACTTAAGGTAAGCAAGATGTGCTGAGATAAATGCCTGGTATTAACATTACGGTGTACTCCTGCGCAGCTGCAGTATCGATATATCTGCTATAAAGTGACTGAAATTTTAAACATAAACATGGAAAACTTGTAACCCAGTAGGGTCAGGTGTAAGGAGTTGGGAACTAGTTGGAGAGATGGAAACAGTTCTAATAGTGGTTTAGGTCATCAACTAAACACAGATTTAAATGTTAAAAGGTAACAATTTAGTTTGGTATTTCCACCCTGATTCTGAATACCTCTGTATTTTCTCAGTCCCTGGGTATTAGTTGGGTAAAAAGCAAAGTAATACATTTACAATTCACCATTCTATAAAAAACCTTACTACAATAATAGCTAGGAAAATGTTGAGAAGCAGTGCTGTCTAGATGTTCTCAGATTCTTGAGAACAAACAGCATATGCCCAATACCATTTAAAAAATCAGTCAAGGTTTTTTTGTGAACCTGTTTTAATGCATTTTAATACAGCTGTTGCAAAGTTGTGCAGAAATCAATCACATTTGAAGTTAATAGTCTTCATCCAAAAAATGTCAGAAGAATGAGAGACCTGTGCAAGAATCAACGACAGAAACTTCAAGTAGAAGGGCCAGGGAGTAGCCTCTGAGCTCTCAATGTGCACAAAAAGTAATGGCAAGGAGCTAGTACTCTGACTAGTTGTGGTGTCAGCATGTCTGTGATGAGGAGGAATAAACAACACCAGGGTAACTTTGGGTTCTAGAAATCATACATAGTTTATCCAGTAGGATACAGTAAAGCTTATCAGTTAATATTTTAAATCTCTACTGTGTTTGAATCTCTAATATATGGAATTGGAAATAGGTCTGTTCTGGATTCCTCAAGCTGGAGAAAGCATGTCGTGGCATGGTTTAGTTGTTACAGTTTTGTGTCAGAAATGACCGGCATTCAATTCCACTTGGACAGTCAGACTTCAATCCTGATGGACTCTGGTTGCTGAAAGATATTGCTAGCCTTAAGCTATCTTTAACATATGGATAAATGTTTCTAGAACACCCCATAGCCCCACTCTCCCTTAATTTTTTGGAGGGTGGATGTTTATTGTCTGCCTATGAACAAGAAAATACCGGCACATTAAATGTGGAGGCTGTTCTCACAGGATTAGTAAGTATTGATCTCTTCTTAATTAAAAGGTAACTGCATTTTTGTAGTTGGATTTTGGGGGTTTTTTTTCTTCCTTTGCTAGATGAAGTTACTCGAGTGGTTTTCTGTCTCTTGCCCTAGGCGTGCAATGGAACTGAGTTTTGCTCTTGTTAATGGGAACAATGTCCGTGGAATGATGAAGGAGTTACTGTATTTCCTAGATTCCTGTGAACCAGAGTTCAAGGCAGACTGTGCGTCTGGAATATTTCTTGCAGCTGAAAAGTATGGAGTTGTTTTACTTGCTAATAATTTTTGGTAAATCCTTGGGATTGTAAACACCTTGTATGTTGTTTCTCTCCCTGCTTGCTTCCAAAAGAGAATGTGTTGATTCATTTCTTCTCTGTTTGCTGATTTATGTGTGGTTTGTCAGTTGTAGCCCTCCCTCAGTATTGGTATCCCTCCTCATGAAGCAGTGGGTCAGGAAGTAACTGAAAGGGGAGGTTCTGATGATGGTGGGTTTCTTGCTGGTGTTGAAGACTGGCACTTACTGCTCTAACTTGTTTTCCTAATTTTGTCAGATATGCTCCTTCCAAGCGCTGGCACATAGACACAATTATGAGAGTTCTAACAACGGTAAGTGAAATTGCCTCTCTTGTGTGTGACTACATAAAATTTTCTTATCTGCAGGAGGTTACTCACCATCAAGTTGGAGATGGTTCTAAAGGCTGGCAGATAACAAATGCTAAAATACGTAGAGGAAGTGTATTTATGATAGTCACATTTACTGAGTTTACGTATTTCTGACTGGCTGCCTTGGATCACTGAGTGGTTTTTTAGAAGAACTGTGCTATTTCAGAAGCGCACATGAATAACAGTGTTTCTTCTGCAGTAATCACATTCGTTTCTAAGGAGAGCTCTTGTACTGTTTGATTCCAATATAAAGTGCTTTCAGAGGAGAGTGAATGCAGCCTTAAGTGACCTGCAAAGAGAAAGGGGGTGAAGGAGTTTCTTGGAATTATTCCAAGTTGAGTTTATCAAAATTTGTTAATAAAACTGTGTCAACAGCCTTCTAGTTCACCTTCTTTGGGTTTAATTATTACTCTTTATCTACTTGAATTTATCTATAAACCTCACAGCTGAGGTGAAACTGGAGTAGTGTTTTGGCAACTGAGGGAAGAGATCTTGATAACTTGGGTAGGCAGTGTGTTCTCTAAGGCAAAAGAGTGGGAACAGATTTATCAGTATTAGTGTTCAAATTTGAGAAGTTCATCAAGAAGTAAGTCTGGCCGGGGGTGCCATTTTGCCACCCTGAAACAAAAGTAGATTTGTCTGAAGTGAGAATTAATTTCCATTGGAAGGTTGGCTGTGAGAATTGCTCTCAGATGACTTTCTTCAGTAAAGTAATTGCCTTTCCTTGTCTGCTAGATAAACCACTTAAAAAGTTGTATTCATTTCTGCATTCTATCCTCTTGCAGTTTCGGGGTATCTATAGTGTGGATTTCTCTGAGTATAGTTTTATTTGTTGGTAAATGTGCTGTCCTGTACTTCTGCCCCCCTGAGGTTGCTCAAAATCAACCGTAAAGTGCTCATGGATGAGAAAGTTGATTTTTATTTCCATGCACATTAGGTGGTTTTGTAAAGGGCATCGCAGCTGCTGAGTGTTACTTAAGAAGGTCCATAGTAAAACCTAACAATTGTTCTTGTAGGCAGGAAGTTATGTTCGTGATGATGCTGTTCCCAATCTGATCCAGTTAATAACTAATAGTGTGGAGATGCATGCCTACACTGTGCAGAGACTCTACAAAGCCATCCTTGGAGATTACTCCCAGGTAAAACCACATGTGGCTGGCTTCAGTTTCTTTGTTGGACTGCAATAATTATGCGTGTTTACTAAGCATCTCAGGGTAAGCCAACATCACATTGTTTGGCTCCAAGGGAGAGATTGTTGAGCAGGCATGTCTTCTAGAAGTTCATGTTCTTTTTAGTTTCTCCAATTCTCTTATGGAATTCTTGATCAAATCAGATATTCTTCTTTCTTCTGCTGTTGGAAGGCTAAGCTTGATCTTGGAAATGGGGATGGTTTAATTTATCATGCAGGCAGCCATTTATCTCTTAGCCTTCTCTGGTTTTTGTTCCGATAGCAACCCCTGGTACAAGTTGCCTCCTGGTGCATAGGAGAGTATGGAGATCTTCTGGTGTCCGGTCAGTGTGAAGAGGAGGAACCAATACAGGTATAGCTTGGGAAGGAACAGCAGCTGTACACCTGGCTGAGGCTGGACCCACTTGATGCTGTCTAGGTGAAGGGAGTGCTTTCAGCAGTTCCCTAGCACTGATGTCCATGATGGTAATGGACCCTGGACAGGAATCTCCTTCCCCTGCTGCAGGCATGGACTGTGTAAGCACTGGCTGTGTGGAGTGCTGCTACAGCTGGCAGAGTGGTGTGGTTTCAGTGCTAACTGACTTGGAAGAAATCTGTTAGGGTCGTAGCAGTGTATTTCAGTGATAAACCCACTCTTCAATGTGTGAAACAGGAACTGTACTTTAAAACTCATACCATGAGATCTCCACCTGGATGCATGTCTCACATGCTCTGAACATAATGCTACAGGCTCAGAGTTGCAGAGGAGGTGTGACATGGCCGTTAGGCAAGAGACAGGTTTTTACAGTATGCTCTGGAAGGCTTGCTGTAAGTTCCTCTCTGTCTTAGCCTAACCTCTCTGTACCTTTTCAGGTAACAGAGGATGAAGTTCTTGATATTTTAGAAAGCATCCTGATATCTAATATGTCTGCATCTGTGACACGAGGCTATGCTCTCACTGCCATCATGAAGCTTTCCACAAGGTTCACCTGCACTGTCAAGTGAGTTCCCATTGGTGGTATACTGCACAGGGCTTTGTTGCAAATATACCAACATCAGTTGTCTTCAGTAGGAGTATTCCTTGAATATGTTCTGCTTCTGTGGTTTACAAGAGTCATCTTGTTGTCTGTTGGCTTTTACAGTCCTCCTTTGCTCACAGGGTGAAAGATGTCTGTTGTGGGTACTGTTTTCTCTATGGATGCCCTCAGCTGTGTAGGGATTTAATTCATGTTGCTGTTTCTTGAAAACTCCTTATGGGGAAGAGAAGTCCTTACTTTCAGTGGACTGTTCTTTCTGGTTCCTTTTTTGAATGATGGAGAGAAAAATAGCCTTGTTTCCTATTGGAGGCTTCCCGGTGTGGGTAGTTGAGCTTTTTTATGCTATACCCTAAGGTAGTGCATTAATCACCTGCTGCTGCTGTTGTGAAGGGACAGTTCATATATGGATGTCACATGGATACTGCACAGACTGTTGTTTTACACAAGTTACACGGGACTCCTGTTGAGCAGAGACTAGGTAGCGTCTTCAGGATGACACATGCTAATCCCTTGTTTATTGCTGCTAATTTCATGCTGTGTTTGTTTTCCCTTGTCCCCAACAGTCGCATTAAGAAGGTAGTTTCCATCTACGGCAGCAGCATTGATGTGGAGCTACAGCAGAGAGCTGTGGAATATAATGCACTTTTCAAGAAATATGATCACATGAGGTAAGTGCTGATAGAATTTTGGTGTTTGAAAAGGATCATTATCTGGTCTGATCTCCTGTGGATGACACTGTGCTGTAAGAACTTTGGTGATTTTTGGTAGGGTTACAGAGACTCTAGAATCCCTCTGTTCTACAGGGTTATTAGTTAGTATTTTAAGGACTTAATGTATCCTGTGATATTGTTCTGTGATCAGAGACTCTCTCTGCCAAAGCATTTGCCCTGCTTTGAACCTGAGCTTGTCAGGTACTGGGGGAAAGCAGGAGATAGGAAGGCTTGTTTGTCTTTTAGCTGTCACCTAGTGTATTTACACTGGCACAGAATGCCAGGGATTGCTTCTGACCACCTCAAACTGTCATGCAGTCTTACAGTTCCCCTGCATTGGAGCTCACAGGAAAAGGCAGGTTGTCCTGTATATGATGTATATATCAGCTCTTGAATGTCTAAGTATTTGGATTGGGATCCAGGAAGATGGCACAGTGTAACTATGTCAGCTTCTTTCAGGCCAGCACTGCTTGAGAGAATGCCAGTAATGGAGAAAGTCACCACAAATGGCCCTGCTGAGATTGTACAGACCAACGGAGAGACAGAGACAGCAGTACTGGAAACCAAACCTCCACCCTCTGGATTGCAGCCTGCTAACCAGGTAACAGAAACTGACCCGGGATAAATTTCCACTGCCTGTCAGACCACGTTCCAGCCAGTGCCAGCAGTAAGCTGAGACCATCTCCCTCGCCCTCTCTGCTTCTTTGCTGTTTCTGACTGGTGATGATTGTATCATTGCTCTGCTCTGATGGCTCTAGTGTCCAGAACAGATGTGTGGGACAGGTCACTATAGGCCGCTCAGGAGCAGGGTGGGATTATCTCAGTTGGTTATGGTGCTATTAATGCCAAGGTTGTGCATCTGATCCCTGTATGGGCCGTTCACTTTAGAGTTGGACTCAATGATTCTTGTGGGTCCCTTCCAACTCAGAATATTCTGTGATTCCCCAGCCTATCTTAGTGTGCATGAACTCAGTCCTTCCCTATCTCTTTGGTCCCTCAAGCATGGAAACTAGATTTCTTGTGGGGCATGGGATCACAGTGAAACTAAGAACCCCTCTAACTGGCCATCAACTGTGGTGATCTTCAGTTTGAGAACAAATAGAATACACTGCATTTGCAAGGGAAAGTAGCAGAAAGTTGAATATATGTAAGTATTACATCCACTCTCTCATTAGGCAAATGATTTATTGGACTTGTTGGGGGGAAGTGATATAACACCTGTAATTCCCACTGCACCTACAAGCAAGCCAGCCTCTGCTGGTGGGGAGCTGCTTGACCTCCTGGGAGACCTCAACCTGACAGGTGAGCAGGCTGCATTTCTTAGAAGTCTACATTCTCATCCCTGGGATGAGATGAGGGTGGGCTACTTCTTCATTGTCTTTTAAGTCCTAGTTTTTACACTTACTCTTACCAGATCCATATTAGTGTACAGGTGGGAGCCAGGGAGTGAAGTCACAGGTTGATTCTGCGTGATTAGCTGGTGAGACTTGAGCATTTTCACACCTGAGTCTGGGAATGCTGTGAGCCTTTCCAGAGAGGACTGTGAGATGTGAGGAATTAATTCTATTTGAATGCTTGCTAGTGCAAGAGGAGTCAGTTTTTGAAAGCAGAGAAAGGGTGGATGACAAAACAGGTGATTTATAGAGCTTCATGTAAAGAAATACAATATGCAGCAGTCAGTCTTTGGCAAAGGAGTAATTACTCTTCATTTCCTGACAGCAAAGTATTAATCCTTCAACATTTCTTGTAGGTTCTCCAGTATCTGCCCCTGCACCCCAGATAGCACAGCCTCCATTTCTGCTCGATGGACTTGCATCTCAACCTTTCTTCAATGATATTGCTGCAGGTTAGGGACATGTAAATCCTTTGCCTAAAGTGCCTCAACACCCAACTAGAAGAGGAAACAAGGAATAGTAAAGGGAAAAAAAAAAAAAAAAAAAGGCAATTTGAAAGTGTGGCATAGATACTGGGGCACGATGGGGTGTGTTTAATTTTCAGAAGAGTCTGGGGTGAAGCAAATGCATACTATGATGTTGAGAATGATCTCCAGATTCTGTAGGTCTTCTGTAGCTGCTTTTTTGTTTCCTACAGGAATCCCCTCCATTACTGCATACAACAAGAATGGGCTGAAGATAGACTTTACCTTTGAGAGGTCGAACACCAACCCTAGTGTCACTGTAATCACGATACAGGCCTCCAACAGCACAGAGCTGGATATGACAGATTTTGTTTTCCAAGCTGCAGTACCAAAGGTAGAGCCACTTAGGGGCAACTACAGTAAGAAGTTGAAGGCCAGTTGCAAACGCTTCCTGATTGATGCTTTCATGTAGATAGAAACTTGCAAGGTAAACAAGGCTGAGAACTGTTGCAAGGATCTCTTAGTGCCCAGTTACATCATCTCTTGCCAGTCTGAAAGTACATGTTGTAAATGCAATAGAACACAGGTTCCAATCAAATTAGACCACTTCTGCTTGGACAAAGTTGTGTTTTGAAATCACCACTTTCTAGAAAAATTGCTAAACCTCAGGCAAAAAACCCATTTGGGTCAAAACCAGTGTTTTGGAGACACTAATCATACCCTTTATTCTTAATTTCTAAGAAATATACCATGTTCTTTGGAGCTATGAATACATGAAAGAAAAAATCTTTTGAAGCTATTTGTTGCTTATAAAAGCTTAAATGAGTCACAATATGGTGATTAATGGCAGTCGTCATTTAAAGAAGTTAATTGTTTCCCCTTGCGCTCAGCTGCAGTACAAAAGGTGGGAGGCACAGCTTGCCTAGTTTATAGCAGAGCAGACTATTGAAGCAGCATGTGACTGGAATGCTCTCCAAATCTGGGAAAGTACATTCACTTCTAGGAATTAGTATTCCTCTAACTTGGATTCAGGTAGATTTTAGACCTACCATAGGAAGGAATTAGGGAAAGAACAGGCCTCCTGAAGTTACAGGTATGCTGACTGTTACTCTGAGTGCAACACATGAAAGAAAGCATCTCTGCTGATCTTGGTACACTCAAGTAAGCCCTCACCTCCTATTATCTCTGTTACCTGGATTCTACTTGCATAGAAAGCAGGTGGGCCAGTGAATGTGTTGTTCTTAGGGAACAACAAGATAGGGAATTCAAGAACTGATTTTTCAGGGCCAGAAACCAAGCTTTTAATTTTCCTTGCTTTCTTTCAGTGCAAACAAGTCACTTACTTGCTGACGCATCAAATTGTTTTCTTTTTGCCCTGTTTTCAGACATTCCAGCTGCAGCTTCTGTCTCCCAGCAGCAGTGTCATCCCTGCATTTAACTCTGGGACCATCACACAGGTCATTAAAGTCTTGAATCCACAGAAGGTGAGTGATTCCAAGAAGAATTGTTGAAGATACTGTCTTGTAATCATTCATTTAGTGGCACAGGGATACATCTGTGATGAGAGGTAGGGAGTGATGGTAGTGAATGATAGGTTTTTCATGGCAGTCACTTTGATTAGTTAGGAAAAAGTTATGAAAAACGCAGGAGGTTCTGGACACAGGTTTGGCCTTCTATTTGGTTATACCACTAAAACAGTGTAACAGCTTTGCTACCTTGAATTCATTCATGTCTTGCATCGCAGTGGTTTTCAAATGGCCTTTCTGGAGGAGCTCAACCTAGTGTTTCTGTGGGTTGTAAAAGTGATGTTTGGAGGGCAAGCATCTTGACATATAAAGATTTTCAACATTTGTTCTTGCTATCTGCAGCGGTGTTACTTGAAATATTTGTTACACAAAAAAGTAGCTTGGTCCATATTCTTAAAATTGTCTGTCAAGTGGTGTGATTTGTGTTTAATGCGATGAGTGTAGTTTTAAATAGTTGATGGAAAGAATCTTTAGATGTGGTATAATTGTAATTACATTTGTTTTACAGCCTTCAGAGACAGGCTTCAAGACATGGACACAATAGACTTGAGGGGAGGGAGGGATGTGGCCCACATGTCCTCCTTAAGAGGGTTTCCAAATGCTCAGATGGCATCAGAAAGAAAAATAAAATGGAGATCACATTTCTTCCTTTGAGACAGCCTTATGATCTTAAATGACTCTAGGAACTTAAAACATCTGAAGTTTTTCGTAGGTTAACACTTATGTACTGATCTAGATGTGAAGTGTTGCTGTTAGACTGATGTGCGAGTGAGAAAAAAATTCACAAATTTCAGTCCAAGTTTCACTGAATGGTAGTCTTCTAGTGCATAGTTTTTGTGGTTTCCATGCATCTCCCTTTATTTCCATGTAGTCTGCTCACCTCTGCCTATATTAAGCCACAAGACTAATTATTCTCTGTCTTATATACATCTGATACCAGTTTCTCTGTGGTGCTGTAGGGCACCTTTCAAAGATCACCTTGAAAGTTATTTTCTGAACTTCGGAGGATTTAGGTGTTTTCCTGTAATGTGCCAGAATGGGACCCACAAGGTGAAACACACCTAGGGTAGTGGCATGCTTTCTTGTAGGAACACCACAACTCCTAGGAACACTTCACAGTACAGAGGTGCAAAATAGTGCCATCATGCTGGGTTTAAACTAATGGCTAGTTTTCCAAAACACCAAATAAGCCAAAAAGTGACAGTGATGATGTTGATCTATTAGTGATACAGCATAACTTACTTATCCTGAGCCTGGTTGAAGCAGACATTATCTTCCTTTCTTCCCTCTGCTATCCCTTTTGTGTATTTGCCTGTAGGTATGAAGAAAAGAGACAGAAATGGTCAACTTTTGGCTTTTCATTTTTGGTTTTTTTGAGAGAGAACAGGGAACGTGACTGGAGCATGCTGTACTTTAGGTGTTTCTAAGGGCCACCTAGTATCTGGGTGACAGCCAAATGATGGTGTAAAGCAACTTCTGAGCTATTCCATCATTTACTTATGGCAGAAGGGAATGTTCTTGGAGATTCTGTTTCCAGTCTTCCGTAGGCTATTGCCTTCACAGTGCTGCTGAGCTGTGCAGTACTTGAAGTTTCCAGAGTGCTGCACTGAATGGACAGCCCATCTCTCCCTGCAAGCCCGAGAGCAGTGCAGCAGACAGAATACAGATCTGCCTCCTGCTTTCTTCTGTTGTCAACCAGAATTTGAAGGCATTTAATTTTGTATTTAAGAACCTCAGTGCTTGCAAGAGCAGGGCCAATGCAGAGATAGACGTGGGTAGAAGCTGTGCTATAACTTTTCTAAGAGCTTGTACCTGATCTGAGAACCACAGTGACCAACTGATGTCTTACCAGATGGAGCATTTATCTGCAGTGTCATAGCTCAACCTGCACCTATTCCTAGCAAGGTCTTGTGGTCAGGAAAGGTCTGTGTTGATTATTCATGGGGTGGGGGAGGGGAACTGGATGAGGTGGGAGTCTCTGACCTTTAATGAAGACCTGAATTTGTTTTGTGTGTGTTTGTTTGTTCCCCCTTTTCTCTTGCAGCAACAACTACGTATGCGGATCAAGTTGACATATAATCACAAGGGCTCAGCAATGCAGGATCTAGCAGAAGTCAACAACTTCCCCCCTCAGTCTTGGCAATGAGGCTCTGGCACCGTTCTTATTCTCATCCCACCCAATCAAAAGAACTCTGGGAAGAAGGTTGTGATCCTTGGCAATCCCCCAAACTGCACCATGGGCATGGGGAACAAATGAGACCTGCTGATGAGGAGGAATTTTCCTGAAGTGATTGCTGACTTTGAAGCATATCTGTTAAGACTAATCTCCTCTCCTCTGCTGATGAGGCTGGCAGCTTGTGGAGGCTACTGTGCACTCCCTCACACATGCATTCACAGCCAGAAGCAACATTCCCTTCTCCCCTTCCCCATCCCCCTTCCCCCTCAAAAAGGAACACAGCCTGGTTGGAAGAGAAGTCTGGAATTTCTAGCAGGGAAACTTTCTTCTCTCTGCAGCAAGTGAGCAGTTGCTCCTTCTTTCTGCTGTCTTTTTTTCCTTGGGGTGGGTAAGGTGTGTTGTCATTCATTTTTAGCTGGATTCCTTCAGGCTTTTTCATCTGGGACTCAGATGGGGTCTTGGGGAATGTCAGGCTGCCCTGCCTCTTTCTTCTTGTATCCCCTAGGTCTTAAGGGGCTGGAGGCTTCTTATGACCTACTCAGTGCATTATTGTATACACCCACTTCTTAGTTATGTGATGCATACCAAGAGCAAGTGAGGCCTTTGGAGTTCATCTGCAAACCTGGGACAGAGTGTAGGAGAAGAGGTGCTGGTAAGAGTTGGTAAAATTGCTTTGGTGCTGTACTTGGAAATGAAGACCTTACACCTGAATTTTCTTTCTTTCCATCAGTAGCTACAGCCATGCAGATTCATAGAGTCTTCTGTAGCTTCCCCAGAAAGTGAGGTATGAGAGACGTAGAGATAAAATGAGCAGCTGGTTTTCTACCACACACTGTTTCAAAGTCTTTCAACCTGTTAGTTGTGGTTTATGGGTAGAAAAAACACAATCAATTTTGTAGATCAGTTTTTGGGCAAGGGCTTTGCTCCTGCTGGGAGTCTCATCAGACTCTATGCTGCAAAGTTGCTCTTCTTGGTTATTCCAGAACTTCTCCCCAATTTAATTTCCAGAGCCTGTAGCAGACCCCCTGGGTTCCATTTGAGTTACTTCTGACTGGGATATTTGTGTTGTATCTGTAATATTGGCACTGAAATAAAGACCATGCAGTTTAAAGAGACCTTTTCCCATTTTTTTTCCCATTTTTTTTACTTAGTTGATCCTTGCTCTCCTTTCAGAATAATGAGCCAGTACAGGTTCAGACTGGAAGTAACACTAAACTGTGTTTTGAACAGAAGCCAGTTGTTTGAGTATTTGGGTCCAAAGATGCGAGGTCCGGTACCCCTCTGAGCTCACAGAAAGCTGTGTTCAGGGATGTCCCTATGGGAACTCTGGGGAGGTGGTGCAGTTCTGGGCGGTCTCTTGGAGGTGATGTGTAAGACAGATGAAAGTACAGTGGGACAAACTGTTCAGATGTTCAGTGCTCTTCAGGATATATCTTAGATTTTCATTTGTGAGTGTGCTGGTAAGCTGAAGGTTGAGCACTCTGCTTCACTTCTGTTCTAGGGCTTTCCAGATCATTGAGTGCTCTGAGGGCAGGCTTAGACATAGCTTTTTGTGTCCACAGAAGTGTTGACACTGGGCTCCAGAATTTGCCAAAAACATTGCAAGAGTGGTCCACAGTGTACTTTAGGAAAACTGAAGACCAATTCTGCCTTTGAATTGGGAGCAGGAGACCACTAAGGGTTGTTCAGTCTGGTCTGGTCTTAGCTGCATTAAGCAATATAATGTAGGACTGACTGTGTCACTGATTTAAGTGCTGGTCCATGTGTAGCGAAGTAAATTTATCTTCTCTTGGAGGGCATTTTTGCTACCTTACTGATTGAACTGGTTCGGGCCTTTGGATTAGCAAAGAGCTTTTTTCTCCTGGACCTGGCATCAGCATAGGATTATAAAATCTAGAAGAACAATGTATGATTTCCTTGAAATTAACTTTGGGTTGTGGTAGGGTCGTGCCTTGGCTATCAGTGGTGAGATATATCCTGTGCTTAGCTAGAAGCATCATGAAACAGGCAGTTTTGCTGGAAATGGCTGAATCACGGTCCATTTCTGGTGCTGAGCATTTAGTTTGATTGTTTTCACTGCAGTTGTAGCTATTCATTGCCCCACTAGCTCAAACTCAATGTTGAACACTGAGCATGTTAAATCCTTACCCCAGTGAGCTCTGAGGGCATCCCAGATAAAAAGCTAATGGGAAGTCTTTGCCTCGGTTCCTGAACTCCTCATAAGCTCTGCCATTCTCTTCACAGAGTTGTACATGGTCACTCATACTGAAAGCCAGCATGCCTCGTTCTCCCTTTGGTTTTGCTGGGAAAGAGCACTGATACAGGAAATTAAATGGGAAGGAAGAAGAAAATGGTCTCTGGCCTGGCCGGTTTGTTGCAGCAGAGTTGGGAACAGTGTGTGTTGTCCCTCTTGTCATACTTGTTTTCTGTCCCCTAGAGCAGCTGGGGCTTGCTGTCGGTCTCTGGTAAGCTTTCAGGGTGAATTCTTTCTGTGTTCTTGGCTCCTTCAGCCACCCTTGCACCGTGTCTGTGGGGAAATGGGCATTTTGTCATGTATTTGAGTCGAGCTGGAGGAGGCGATGCGTGTACCCGAAATATGTTTTGCAAGAAGCCATCCCTTGGCTATGAAGTACTCTTTTGTAGCAGCCAAACATTCCAGTTGTCCTTGGAGCTCTCTCCTCCTCACTAAGGGATGGATGCTGACATTACGCAAGAAGGAAGTCCAGGCTTCACACCTTCCCCTATCTGCAATACCAGATAATGCTGCTTGCTCCTTGACCCCCATGTGCATTTCGAGCTCTGTGCTGCTGCTGTGGTTTTCCTCTGGAGAGTACTCGCACATCTGAGGCACTCCAAGCGTAGGCTGAGTCCTCTTCCCGCCAGTTGAATGCAACAATTCTTACAGGTCTGGTCAACGTTCTCCTTGCTTCAGTGTAAGGGGGATATAAAGGCAACAAGATACGGACTTCGTGGCTAATCTTACTAGTATCTGCATGGGAGGCTTCGGAACTGGGAGACATTGGATGTCTGTTTTTCCAAGTGAATGTATTTTGAGTCAAAAAATGACAGAAACAATAGTGGCCATAATGGGCCTGAAGGGGGAGGAGACATGGAAAGCGCCTAAAAGTCGACTTTGTCCAGGTTTTGATGGCACAAAATATGGCCTTGAACAACTTACTGAAGCAATAGCAGTGAGGGGACTGTCTTTACAGTACCTTGGATCTATAACTCAGAAGATACTGAAACAGCTGGGAAAGGTACCAGTGCCTTCCCTAAGGCTGGTACTAGCTGTGAGCCGCGGCAGCAGTGACGCTGGTGCATTTCTGTGTGTTCATTTTCTACTTGGAGGCTGTGAGGGAAGGAGCTGCTGGACTGCTTCCCTTTTAACTTTCACTCTATTCCTGTATATTCCTTTTACTTTCCTGATGTTGTAATTTAAATTTTACGTAGAGCCCCATCCCACCTCTTTGACAGTATAGAGAAAAAAAAAGGCAAACACAATACTAAAAAACAAACCCAACCAAATTTAAAGTGAAAATATGCCATTTGAGCAGGGCACCTGGTGGCACTCGAAATTGTGGAGACCTATTTTTGAGATGTGAAAAATTTAAGTAAATGCTGAGTCATAGGTGAGTGAGGAGCTTAACAGATGTAAACATTTACATGGGACGCATTAGACTTCTGCTGTGTGTATTGTCTTTTGGTTGAAACAAATTATGAAGT
Organism: Falcunculus frontatus; assembly: GCA_013398115.1. Lineage (NCBI taxonomy): Eukaryota > Metazoa > Chordata > Aves > Passeriformes > Falcunculus > Falcunculus frontatus. Next base: position 315,319 of record VZRV01007674.1, read on the forward strand.
GACTAATAAAATGAGTCAATATTCAATGATTTAAAACTGTGCCTTGTTGGTTTCTGCAAGTACAGTGGGATAGAATGTTTTGATTCTTAATGTTTGGCCAGGGCAAGGTCAGATGATGCAAAATAATAAGGCCAGATTTTGAAAAAACTTTACAGGAAATTTTGGAGACCAAGATGAGTGAACAATTGCAAAACACCTGAGCAGGTCCTGTGGAATACCATGCTGAGAGAGTGTGTTAGTTACTAGCAGCAGTGCTTGTCCAGGTGCTAGAAAGGTGTGATGCGATCTGAACACAAGGAATGTTTTTCCCTGGTGGTTGGAGCCTGCGCTGGGAGCTCGTTAAAAGATCCTTTTCGTTCTCCTGGACAAGGATTGCTGTTATATCTCTGTCCCCACATGTGCCTGCTTTGTGTTTTCTAGTCATAGTCACATGTCACTAGATGACTTCTCATGTCTTTTCTGATGTGATTTCACTGTGGGGAAGGTGGGAGGCTTTTTTTAATGTGCTTGATCCTGTTGGGGCAGGAGCAGTGGCTGCCCTAAAGCATACTCAAATTCTTGCAACTGTGTCGTGATGATGTCATTGGTCGATGATGACGTCAGTAGTAGTTAATGACGACATTAGTAGCAGCCACTAGTTAAGACTGGCACAGTTTACGTGATGGACCTGCGGGGCTGCAGGAGAACGGTGATGTTCCGGTGTTGTGCAGCGTACCTCCCTCCAGCTGCGGGGCGCTGAATGGTGACAGACCCTGGAGCTATGTGAAAGGCGAGCGGTGACAGGTGCGTTTCAGCGTTCGCGTGAGCTTTGCCTTTTCCCCGCCCGGCTGGCGAGCGGCTCTCACTGGGCACCTCTCGCTGGTGGAAGGGCACGGCCACGGAGCTCGGCGTGCCCGGCCCGGACCGCACGCTCCCGGGGGCGGGGGCGGGGCCTGGGCCGGACGACCCGTGCGCTTCCGGGGCGGGGCCGCGGAGGCCCGGGGTGTCGGTCCGGCCGGCGATGGGGGAGGCCGGGCCGGGGCCGGGGCCGGGTGCTGGGCCGGGGCCCAGGGAAGCGCAGGAGCCCGAGGAGGACGAGGCGGCGGCGCCGGGCGGTGCACGAGGGGGCCGGGCCGGACCCCGTGGCGGCATCCGGGTGCTGAAGGTGACGAGGGGACCGAGGCCTCCGCCGCTCCCGGCGACTCGGTGGGGTGGGGGGGAGTCGGCTGCGGGACGCCGGGGCGCTGCCCGCCGCGACCTTGGTCTTTCTCTGCCCAGCGTGGGAATCCCGGTGGCTGCGGCCTGTGCGGAGGGGGCCGGGTCGGGGTGCGGCTGCGGCCGGAGGCGGTGCTGACACTCGGGTCTGGGCTGCCTTGCAGAGGAACGCGAAGCGCACCGGGAGCAGGAGCTGCCAGAGCAGGAGTCGGGTTGGTTCCCGTGAGAGGACCTGGCTGAAAGGGGACGTCGGACGAGGCTGCGTGTATGTTTATGGAAGAGACTCAGCAGCTGCGGCTCCTTCGGACTTGCGCCTGGTCCTCTGCACAGTAGACACCCAAGCCTCGGAGATCTGTGACGGAGAAGGGAGGAAAAACCTCTTTTTGCAGCTTCATGGAGACCTGGTCAGGTGAGGGCCAAGAAAGGATAAATCCGACTGAGGAATGTTTTGTATAGGTTTGTGAGGTTCTCTTCACCGTGTTCACCTGTTGGCAGGACAGGTAGGGAACAGGCAGAGGTAGTAGCTGGCAGTCAGGTACAGCCTTGAGTTATGCAATTTATAAAAATTAGATAGTGGTGAAGTAGAGGTTATGCACCTCGTAGTTATGTGTTTTAACAGGGCGGGTTTGACTGTTGCTCCAGCCAGAAATATGTCCTTTTTTCTAGGTAGAGGTGCCTGTTCATATATTCCTCTGTTGTGTTCTGTTTTATGGGGATTTTAGCATCCAGACAACCTGATCCATTTAAGAGGCTGTAAATAGTTACTTTGACTCAGCAAAATAAATAAGGTACTTTCGCAGTTATGTCATGTAATATTTACATGTTAGTAATTTTTTTACTAAGAAGAGTTGCCAGATAAATAATTAAAGGCAGACAGAAAGTGTAGCAAGGGTTACATAAAGAAGGCTTAAGCATCAGATGCTGTGTTTTATGCCTGAAGTCAATTTAGGCTGAAAATAGATGGCTCAGGGTTTAATGTGCACAAACTTTATGCTGTGGGTGTGTTATGGACTCCTCTAGGTTTACAAGCTCCCATTCGCTTTGTTAGGATTTAGACTTTACGCTGATTCTTCTGGACTTAAGATTCAGTTATAAAATTGCCACTCCTGTTCTCAGGGGCAAATAATTGCTGTGGTCTCCTTACTTAAGTAAGCTAAGCGGTAGATATAATGCATTTTGCACAAAGCTGGTAGCTGGATTTTTGATAGTGAAATGAAAGTTACAGGTTGCATGTGTCCAAATTTTAAAACTGTGGTGTGTGTTTGCTCTGAAATGGAGTGGGAATGCTAGTGGTGGGAGACGCAGAGAGAACAGGATGTGTTCAAAACTGACTGTTGGAAAAGGTTATTTAGAACTGTTTGCCTTGCCCTGGTCAGGGTTATAGGAATTAGGGATGGATTAGTTAGAAACGCTGTATGAGAACCGATGGATGCTTGAGCATAGTCACTGAGGCAGCTGAAAACCTCTCTTTGTTGTTTGAAAAATTTGTAAGGAAGTTGGCATGTTTTGGACCCTAATAGTGAGCAGATTTTCCAGCGTTTTTAAGGAAGAGCAGATCCATTAGTGCAGATCATGAAAAAGCTTAGGTAAAGCTTGTAGATGTGTTCAGAGAGATATATTTTGACTTTTTCTAGGTTTTGAAGTGGCTTTTATGTTTGAATTCTTTTCAGTCTCTTCTCTTGCTAGCTAGCTGTGCCTCTCTTTGATTTGTGGCAGACTTTGCACTGGATTAGCAAATTGGATCTGCTGCCAGTCTTTTGGAAGCGAGTACTGAGCTATAAATTATTACTTCCCACTCTTTTTGCCTGTTGGTGTGTCTAGGACTCGGTCAAGATTTGTCATAAATTTTGTGAAGAGTTCTTGGTTACGATGTGTCTGTTCCTTGTAATTCTCAGAGTGTGTTTGCCACAGAAGAGATCCTTGAATTACTGCCCGCTGGAGTTGTTCTTGGTAAGGAAATGGGAGTTACCAGTATTGCTTCAGTAACACCTGTGTTAGTAATAGGAAGCAGGCTTGAATGGTATCTACTTGCATGTCCACAGGAAGATGACAGGGTGCCCAAGATTATCCTCATGCCCCGTTGAGACAATTCCTTCCTCGAACAAACTTTGCCAATTACATTAATAACGTGTTCACAAATGCAAATTTCTTTGTTAAATATCTGATCACATCTTACCATAAGTACATGCATCTCCCAGACAGCTTCTGAATTCTTCACACTTTTAATATCAGCAGGTGACTTCCTTTCCAAAGCATGGCAGACATTGATTTGGCACCTGGCTTGAAAGACCGAAAGCTGTATGGAAGAGTAGCAAAAGCTCTTTTGTATATTCAGTCTAAATATTCAGCAGTGTCCTTATTCTGTTTCCTTTTCAATTCTGTGAATTCAAGTCAGTTTCTGTAAGAACTTTTTCTTCTCCACAATATACCTCAAGGATCTTTAGCTTTCTCCTAGCCAGAATCTTTCTTTATGCTTGTATCCATTCATATCCAGAAATTATATCTTCCTTCAGAGGGAAGGCTTAAACAAGAATAGCATGGATACCTTCTTTGGTCTGGATACCATTCACAACAAAAATTTAAGCTGCAAAGATTTGAAAATTTGACCCTTACTTATGGAGAGCTACAGTTGCAACAGGAGTGAAACTGAAACTACTCGTTGGCTTTTCTGTCTCCTTAAGCCTTTGCACCTATGCTCCAGAGAGCTGCTGTGGGCAGAGGAAGTATTCAGTCCCTGATGTGTGATACTGCGGAGGATGTCAGTGCCAGATTGCAGCTGCTATGACAGCCATGTGTTCTCACATGTGCCAGCATTCAGAGCTCATTGTGTTGGGTACAGGATGAGTTTGTACAGTTCTAATGTGATCTCATGCCAGCTTGGGTTTCACACCACATTGCTTTCTCTTGAAAGGAAAGTGTATTTTTCTGCTGCAATTTAACTGTTTCTTCTGGAATCTGTCGGCCTTAACCAAGTTAGTGAAGAAATTCCATATGGAAACTGCCATTCCATATACAGGTTTTGGTTTTCCTTTTGCTGGCCTGTCCAGGGCTTTGTTAATGAATCACATGGCTCTTGATGAGAACTTGGACCAGTAATCCTTTCCTCCAGGTCTCCAGAATGTCTCCAAGAGCACTCAGGGAACTGCTCCCTTTCTCATTGTAAACATAGTCCATAGGCAATGGGCTGGTTTGCTCGTGGCTTTATTTACAGACCCTGTGAGTGTTGTTAGTCACATACCTGGCTCTGCCCTGGTGTTCCTTGGTCACAGGTCCAGCACACAGCAAAATGCCAGAAGGCAGTCAGACACCCACTATGCCTTCACAACTGAAATACCTAACCCTGAGCTCCATTTCCTCTGTAGAGCGGCCAGTCATTGCCTCCTGTGACTTTTTGGGTGTAGATCTTCCTGTAAACTCAAAACTCTCTTGCCACGTAGTGAGGTTTGAACAACTTGTGATATTTTACAGGCAGCTTCCAGAATTCAAAAGAATTTTTGGGAAAGCTTTTGTCCTGCAGCCGCTGACCAGCAAACCTAGCCGGTCCAATAGAATGGACTACTAATTTGATTGGTTTTCAGATAGGAATGGTACTACGGTACTAGAGGTACATTTGTAGAGGATTGGGCTTGAGTAGATTTTGCCACCAATGTTCCTTTTGTACATGGCTTTCATAGAAAAGAAACAAAACCAAGGGTGTTGTGTCTTTGATGTCTTCAAAGAGCAAATCAGTTTGATTTATGTGGACAAGAAAGAAGATTAAGGGCTTTTCAAATTATCATTTTGAAACCCTACAGCATTAATTCTTGCTGAAGTATAAGATGAGAAGAATAAAAAAGAAAAAAAGCAGATCTCATCCCCAAAAGGGTAAGTATGGTGGGATAGAGTATCCAGCTTTTTCAGGAGGGTAAGCCAGAGCACTGTACCTCAGAGAGCATTGAGCAACTTGTACAACTGTGACTTATGTGCTTTTCATACAACACAAATTATCTCTCTACTTCATTACTGTTCTTCCTGAATTCTGATGTGCAGATATGTAGTTCAGCGTGTACTCAAAAAAGCCTCAGTCCATTCAGCAACCAAATAGTAAAGTTTGAGTGTTTGGTTTTTTCTTTGGAGGTCTAGATGCAGACTACTTGATATGTTCTTTTTGTGAGTGATGCTCAAGCATTTAACATTCCTGAGCCATGGGTTACGTGCTGGAAAGGCTGTTTCCTGGCAAGCATAAGGCTTTAATAGCAGAAAGAGTCTGGGGTAGCCAAGGAAAACTTGGACAAGGTTTGGGGATCCGGTCAAATCATGCATGTTCTTGAATTCTGTGCTGAAGGGTATACAATACATTGGGTGTACTGTATTGGAAGTCAACATTGTTCAGTGCAATCTATTATTTATTCATTCCAGTTTCTAACAGCTTGTATCTGTCTCCTTGTCATAGGAGACAGATACACAGGTTTGTCATTTCCAAGATTACCTCATAAAGCTCTTTTGGAAGTTTAGTGTTGTGTTCACTGGTATCTGTTTCTATAGCAAAAAATGTTAAGTGATAAGATAAACCTCAGCTACATATTTGTGGATGTGCTTGGCTCTGAGCTTGTAAATCTTGACAGACAGTCCTAAAAAAGGCTGAGGTCCTTCATTTGAACTTAAGAAATCTCTGCAAAGAAAGAAGAATTGATGGCATTTTGCTCTTTTGAACCAATCTCTTGTCCCGTGTCCATCTCACAAAACAGGCAAAGAAAGAGCATTTAATAATTCAGCTTTTCATGCTGATTGTGCAGGAATTCCATCTGAGCTGACACCAGCTTATTAGTGAATAGGAGCTCCAAGAGACAATTTCTGAAGAGAGAGGAAAGGGGTTATTTCAAATACAGCCTTCTGGCTAGTAAGTAGATGTATTTCTGTGTAAAACAAAAGCAGGGAGCAGACTTGCCCTGGACAGGCTTAGCACACATTGAGCAGTAAGAACTGGTTTTCTGGGTCAGCTGCATATCGACTACATTGCCTTTTCAGGTTAGAAACTTTGTTGTTTTGTACTAGAACTTTNTGCCTGCTTTGTGTTTTCTAGTCATAGTCACATGTCACTAGATGACTTCTCATGTCTTTTCTGATGTGATTTCACTGTGGGGAAGGTGGGAGGCTTTTTTTAATGTGCTTGATCCTGTTGGGGCAGGAGCAGTGGCTGCCCTAAAGCATACTCAAATTCTTGCAACTGTGTCGTGATGATGTCATTGGTCGATGATGACGTCAGTAGTAGTTAATGACGACATTAGTAGCAGCCACTAGTTAAGACTGGCACAGTTTACGTGATGGACCTGCGGGGCTGCAGGAGAACGGTGATGTTCCGGTGTTGTGCAGCGTACCTCCCTCCAGCTGCGGGGCGCTGAATGGTGACAGACCCTGGAGCTATGTGAAAGGCGAGCGGTGACAGGTGCGTTTCAGCGTTCGCGTGAGCTTTGCCTTTTCCCCGCCCGGCTGGCGAGCGGCTCTCACTGGGCACCTCTCGCTGGTGGAAGGGCACGGCCACGGAGCTCGGCGTGCCCGGCCCGGNCCAGAGGTCTTATATGCGAAGTGAGAGTTACAGTGTATCCGCTTGAAATACCTGCGGTCATTTTGCTTCTTGAGATGTGTCTTGGTGACTCCAAAGGAAGCCTGGATGACTAGGTACTTGTAAATGGTGCATGTTTTATGAAATCAGTCCTGCCTTAATTATGAGGTGATATTTGTAAAGCTGTCAGTAATAGTGGAAATACTCTGATAGAATCATTAAAAACAATCAGAAATGTTTTTATTCTTGAGAAGAGGTGAGAAGAAGTGGAAAGGTTTGGTACATACAGAAATTAAGTATTTCCCATTAAGACACGCGGTATAAATGATGTATGCAAGTCAACAAAGTTCAGTGGAACACAGGTGCCTACCTAGCAAACTCGATCTTGATGCTTCAAAATTTCAAACTTGCTTGCCAAAGGCATTAGTCATTCGTTGCAGTGAGATGTTGGACTGGGCTCTGAGCAACCTGTTCGAGTTAAAGATATCTCTGTCCATGGTGGGATGGTTGGAGTAGATGACCTTTAAAGGCCCTTTCAACCCAAAATGTCCTGAGGTTATGTGTTCTAATGTCATGGGGGGAAAAGCAATGCACAAACCAGTAAAAATCATTGGCTGTTATCTTACAAACTGGAGACTGTTATTCAGTGTAAGCATCTTGTTTTCGGTGAGGAGCCAGTTAGCGTATGTTTGACAGAAGAAACGTAAGCTTGCATTGTTCAGTTTGCTCTGTTAATAACCTGTAGCTAAGAGGTAAGAACTCAGGAGGGCATGGATGGAGGGAGAGATGGGTACTGAGAAGCCAGTGCAGCAGATTGCTCTAGATGGTTTAGCATGCAGTACTCCCTGGAAAACACTGCTTTTCAGTATCACTAGGTATATTTATGTGAAAGACAAGTGTACTAAATACTGCAAAGGAGAGGAAGGAGGTTATAAGTTGCCAAAAGAGGCAGTTCAGGAGGACTTGTGCGTTGGAGGGATATGAGTTGAGAGCAGGTTTGATCCAAGAACATAAAAGTGTTTGAGTAAAACCAATATGCATGTGCGGTTTTGTGTAGTCAGTACGTGGATACAGGGAACAATCATGTTAGTGCTTACAGAGTAGGAATAAACTAAAAAAAAATTGATGGTAAAAATCCTTTTGAATCAAAGTGGACCCACTCAACTGCAAGAATAATTTTAAAAGCACCTTGCGCCTTACCTTGAAGAGGAAGTTTGAAATGTTTAGTGACATGGTTTATAAACTCTTGTTTAAAGAATAGGTGACAATTGAGGTCCAGTGACTGTAATCTGAAGTTAGGCACTTTTAGATTAAAACTGGGCATTTTTAATGGTGGATAATGAGTGGACCATTGGAACAGTATATTTTAACTCCTACCTAACATGTAAAAGTGCTTAATCTTTTACACTAATTTTTTTCTTCCTAAAGTAAAACTTCTAATTTAGCAAGAAACTCTGTTGTTTTTATTGAAGAAAATCAAAATTCAGGGTCTCTGGAAAAAATGAGAAGAGAGGATCAGAAAACATCATATCCATTCTGAATATATTAAATCTGATGTTTCACAAGAACTTTCTCTTATTGCTGTTTATTCAAGCTAGCCACTGAATCCTTCCCGTGTTCTGCCATAGTTCTAAAATGTCCTTTTAAATGTACTGGTTAAGTTAACTTACCAAAGCCCAAGAATCTAGCCACTGATGTGAGCTGAGGAGAGTAGGAAATTTGTCTTTTCTTTTTTTTTTTAAAGTAATTCTTCATGAGGATTCTTTAAATGCTTTGCTCCAAGCTGCATTTGGAAGAAAAATTTAAGAGTTCTTTTATATTTTCGAGGCATTATACATAGGGGTTTTTAATTATTTGGCATCTGCTTTTTTGTGCAGTATTTCTGGTTTTGTGTCTTGTCATGGTTTCGTCCTGGTGCTCCTTAAATCGTGGAATGGAAATACTCACCATGAATTGTGTGGCTTATGCCAAAAGCTTTTCCTTTCTGTTTCTCTTCTGCAATGTAATTCATAAGTGCTGCAATTCTTAAGTGCTGCTTGTCAAGTGGGGAGCAGAGACCCGAGGGTCTGTGCTTGCCAGACCTTTTCAGAGGAGCAGAACAGACAGTGTGTCAGTACTCCTCACACTTTAGCTGTACTGAGACTTGTTTAATCTTTTTTGCATTCTCCAACTACTTTCTTGTATGTTTTTACAGGAAACTGGAGCCCACAGAAAAACCCCTTCAGATTGTGTATGACTACTTGGCTGGGTTGGGTTTTGATGATCCTCTCAGAATGCAGGAGGAGGCAGCAAACTCTGATCTCAGCTGTATGATTCGCTTTTACAGTGGTAAGAAATTGTGTGTGTGCACACTGTTGCTGTTCCTGTAGCTGTAGCTATGAGCTGGAACCTGGCTAAAGCCTGAGTCATCAGCCTGTTGGGTTTATAGAGGGCTACATCAAGCACCTGCAGTACCAGTAAGCATTTCTTAAAAGAAAACATTTTCAAGATTAATAGAAAAATATCACACTTCTGTAGTTTTCTTGATCCTGTCTATGGCTTGAGAAAAGACAGGGCCACAGGAAGGCACGAGATTGCTCTGTTGTCTTTGGCTTCAAATATTACAGCTGATGTCTTAGAGCTCCCACTAGGATCAGAAACACATTGCAATTCCATTTAGATGTGTATGAAGTTTGTATTTACAAAAAGTGTGTGGATATGGGCAAGGAAGGCCCTGGTCAAATACCTCCACAGCCTTTAAACAGTGAAGAGTGAAGGTGCCAGCTGGTTAATAATAACACAGGCTGCCATCAGAAACCTACGGCACTGGATTACAGAAGCGAGACTTTGGAGTGTGGCCTGTTGAATTGGTTTGGGCAGAAATACAGTATACACAAGGAGCCACAGATAACAGGCATAGGCCTATGGGCATATGGTGCTAGCAGTCAGAAAGGGAATTCACTGAAGTTAAGAGGAAATATAAAAGAAATGAGGGTGAGGAAAGATAATAAAGAAATTACTTCCTTACTTTTAAGTACTTCACCTGTGTATTTTTTGCATTTCAGGAAAAAAAAAAATCGAAGTGCTTTTAATGGAAAATTTTTCTTGCATTGTGGATCTGGGCAGCCAGACTAAGCTGCTAGCCATCTTTTGTTTATTCAGTGTCAAAAAAATACATTCATAAGAAATCAACTTCTTCACCCTGCTATCTGAGACAAACCCCTTCTGTCTAGGAGCTGTGTGTAGAACAGGCAAAACAGTGTATATACTGTATATACAAGTATATATATATATATATATATGCAAAACACGGAGTGTAACAGGTGGAAAGAAATGTGACATGTGTAGTCTGGGTTTATGGGGCAAGGAAGAGGGAATCAGAAGTTACTTCAGCTGGAAGGAGTAGAGGCATCAAGGATAGGGGTATGGAAAACTTTTGAGGAAAAAATGAAAGCTTGGGTATGTTAAGCAGGAACTGCCGAGGATTCACGAACAGCAACTCAGCTTCATGGAACCAAGTAAACAGAAAATGTAATTGAGTAGTTTCAATCAGCATGGGCAGCTGGTCTGCTTAAAAAGAGGCTAGGAAGGAAGAAATATAAGGGTTGAAGAGTGTTCAGGAGACCTGTTTTAGGGAAGTACAAGCAAATGCTGACAAAGTGATTCTCAAAGGTAGGGGAGGAATTAGAGGGAATGCTATGAAGGATGATATGATAATTTTTCAAAGCCTGCAGCTGAGAACATAAGGGAGGAAGTAATGGATTTTAGCCCGAGAAACTTTATTTAGAATCATGTCATCACAGACTGGCTTGGGGTGGGAGGAACCTTAAAGATCTTCTCATTCCAACCCCCTGCCATGGGCAGGGACACCTTCCACTATCCCAGGTTCCTCCAAGCCCTGCCCATCCTGGCCTTGGACACTTCCAGGGATCCAGGGGCAGCCACAGCTTCTCTGGGAAACCTGTTCCAGGGCCTCACCACCCTCACCATAAGATATTTCTTCCTTATGTCCAGTGTAAGTTTGCCCTGTTTCAGTTTAGAAACATGGCCCCTTGTTCTGCCACTATAGGCCTTGGTAAAATGTCTCTCTATGCCTTTCTTGTAAGCTGCCTTTTTATATGGAAAAGCTGCAGGAAAGTCTTCCCAGAGCCTTCTCTTCTCCAGGCTGAACAACCCTAACCCTCTCAGCCTGTCTCCATACGAGAGGTGTTCCAGCCACCTGACTGTCTCCACGGCTTCCCCTTGACCCAGTCTAGGATAGGTGTCATGGTTTTGGAGCAGAAAGGGAAACTGGAGGATTGGTGTAGCTGTGTAGTAATGCTTGGAACAGTGCTGCTGTGGCAGTTAGTAGTAGGATACTACTTTTAGTCCCATAATATTGTTTTCTTACAAGTGTGGGGCTGGTCTTTCATCTTGGTGAAGTCAAAGCAATTTTTTCTGTGGATGCTTACAGTTTCTCACCAGTAAAGGACATCTTATGTCAAGCTTCATGTCCCTGAAACAAAACTATTGTTGCAAATAAACAATTAAATGTTTCAGCTAAATTCAGCCAGATATGGTCATCAAGATAACGCTTTAGATTTGGCAGCCTGAAGATCCTACTGTCTAACTGAGAAACAGTATTACAGCTTGAGTTAGTAGTTAACTGTTTGCTCCTGGTAAATGTTTGGAGTATGGTTTCCCTATTCAAGCTTGTTGTGTGATCAGTGTGGCCTGCTTACTCCACATAGCATCAATTTGAACATCCAGCCCAGCACCCCAGGAGGGTGCCAGGAGCAGCTGGACCTCAGTGCCAATCAGCTCTGAAGCAGCTCAAAGCCCTTCATATCCTACCAGTATCTCTTTCAGTTAGAGTATTGCAGGCTTCAAATCCTCTGTAACCCCAACTCCAGAAGCTGAACGCTTGACCTTGAATGTGTCCAGTGTGGCAGCAATTGGCAGCAGTCTGACGCCAGTCTGGTCTGAGTAGTCGCAGTGCTTGTCACAGGGTTGGAGTAGCCGCACATAGTTGCTTCTCCCTAAACAAGACCTGAACTGCATCCATGGTTCCTAGCAATAGGACCACACTGGTTTCAACATGCCAAGGATATTCAAAATTCCCAAATGCTGTTGTAATTAACCCGGAGGAGAAACGGAGGATATGGGAAGTGTCCACTCCCTAGGTGGGCTCTCTGAGGAGAAAAGGCGAATGGTGTCATTATCAACATTTTCTGCTAAATGGCACCGGAGCACAGAGATAAGGGCCATGCTGAGCACAGACACCAGATTACAAAATACAACACTATAACCTTAAACCAGCCTTTACAGCAGATAAGGTGTTACATAATGCAACCTTGAGAACAAGTGCAACAAAATAGAGCAAACAAATCAACATTGTGACCAGCCACTGTTAAGCTAATACAATAAATGCTTATAGCAAATTTGTTTTAACATGCTCTGGCCAGATCTCTCTCTGGCCACCAGCCGGCCTGATCTTTATGCACAAGGTCTTGCACCTAAAAGGACTGTTGTGGTTTAACCCCAGCCGGCCAATAAACACCACTCATCTGCTCACTCACACGCTGCTTCCCCCTTAGGATAGGAAGGAGAATGGGAAAAAGGTGATACCTGTGGACTGAGAACATAAGCTGTTTTATAAATTGAAATAAAGTAAAATAATAATAATTGTAATGAAAAGGGAAATAACGAAGAGAGAGGAATAAAACACAAGTGATGCACAATACACTGCTCATCACAGTGACTGGCACCCTTCCCCTAGCAGTGCTCAGCCCTCCTGTCCCAGTTCCCTCAGTTTGTATACTGGGTATGATGTTCTGTGGTGTGGAATATCCCTTTTGCTAGTTTGGATCAGCTGGCCCAACCACGCTCCCTTGCAGTTTCTTGTGCACCTGCTTGCTGAAGAGAATGGGACACTGAAAAGTCCTTTACTCGGGTGAGCACTGCTGAGCACCAACCAAAACAGCAGTGTGTTATCAACATTATTCTCACACAGAAGCCAAAACACTGCCCTGTACCATCTGCCAGGAAGAAAATGAATTCTATCCCAGGTAAAACCAGGACAGTCATCTTCAGGGAAGGAACTTCCTTCTGTAGCTGATTTTCCAGGCCTTCATTGAAAGTCCAGTAGAAGCCACTTATTTAATGGTTTTCTGAGACTTTAGCTGACTCAACGAGAGTTTAAAATTGCTTTTCTGTTGCATTTGAATGAAGGATACTTGGCAAGCATGTGGCTTTGCTAAGGTCTGTAACTACCTGTAGGTTAAAAACACACTGCATGGCAACCGTTCTAACATTGTTCTGGGAGGCACACAATGGTGCTGCTCAGCCATTCCCACGCTGACTGAGGATGTTGCTTGTCCTCTGCGTGAGACTTTTTTTAAAGTGCAATTTGTCTGCTTGTTCTTTACAACAACTGGTTTTGCATGTTAAATCTGTGTTATTTGTACTCACAGATTAGAATGAAGAACATAACGGACAGTAAATGCTAATGTCTCCTTTTTCTTCAGAAAAGCCATGTCAAGTGGAACAGTTGGATCGCATCCTGCTCTCTGGAGTCTATAGTGTACGCAAAGGAAAGACCCAGCTGCACAAGTGGGCAGAGCGCTCAGTCACTCTCTGTGGTACGTGCCTCATTGTGTCCTCAGTGAAGGACAGCCATGCAGGGAAGATGCACATCTTGCCTCTCATTGGAGGGAAGGTAAGGCTTTTTTTGGTTAGCTCCCTGTAGCTTGGGAAGGAAGAAGAAATGGTAAATGATGGGAATCGTCCACAAGAGATTAATGTAGGCTTTTGTCATAGATTACTGCATGAATGTGCCCAACCCCTTTCTACTTGCTTTGCTTAGGTAGTAGTCTGAAGGCTAGAAAAACGAAGAGACACTAGTTCAGCTTTCGCAGCAGTAGCCAATGTTGTGAATGGGCACTCTGGAAATTACTACTTCTTGTATCCACTTCACCAGAAAGATGTTAAGCAGAATTTACTTCTGGATTTTTCTCCAGTGACTTTGCAGCTGCATTTTCAGCAAAATGTAGTGTTACTGGTGGTCAGCAATACCTCACCCTAGACTTCAGGTCAATTGTAATTGCTGACACTTAGGCAGACTATTGTTGTCAATTCTCCCTTTGCAGGTGGAAGAGATGAAACGTCGGCAGTACACCCTTGCTTTCACATCCGCTGGAGCACAAGCTCAAACATACCACATTTCCTTTGAAACGCTGGCAGAGTGCCAGCGGTGGCACCGGCAAGCATCCACGGTGAGGCCATGGGGACACTGCGGTTTGGATGGTGGGCGCAGGGGTACGCCACAGGAAGGGTTTTCTGATGCAGGCTTGATGGAAGCTAGGATGCTGGAGAAGGTACCCAGGACACTTTCCAGCTTTCTGTGTTTCTTTCGTGCTGTGGACTACAGAGATTTTTCTGTTAGCCTTCTCTTTTTCTCTACCTGTGCAACAATGTCAAGCAGTAGCTCTGTGCTGTTTTAACCCCTGCTGCACCTATGAGACTAACTCAATCACAGGTCATAGAGCAAACCACAGGGACTGTCTGACTTTACAGCCATAGAAATCTATGGATTTCATTTGTTGCCATACTTGAACCTACCTGTAGTATGAGCTGGACATTCACGGGGCTGCCCTGATAGATTTGAGTCACAGAGAGATCATAGGTCAGCAAGGATGTTATGAAGTACAAAATGAGTTCAGGATAAAGCAGGTCATAAAATGTCAAATTAAGCACCAAAGACCTCAAAACAAAACATACTTAATGAAAGGACATCTGAGATTTGCAGAGACTTTGTGAAATATTGCAAAACCATAATTTATGAAGCCTTTTTATAACAAGTTATGTTTCAAATTTTATACCCTCAACAAGCTAATAAAGGAAAGAAGTAGCTAAAAGTACAGAAGAAGCAGCTAGGCCAAGCAGAGGTTCTGTAAACCTCGAAGAACTGAACTGGAAAATCAACTGCTTCCTGTTGCTTCTTGCACGTTTGGAAGGCACTTGGAGATTATGCTTTCTCAACAGAGTTTCCTCAAAGATCTGTTCTCCTCTATTACAATGGCTCTCTTACAGCCTAGCCTTTAGGCAGTGTGCCCAGTGCACATGCAGAGCAGGGCTTTGTGTGAGTCCTGGCTGGTATCCAGCTATATATCCTTGTCAGGGATGTAGCAAATGGCATAGGCTTGTACTTCATGGACTCCCATTTCCTGCATGGACTCTACCTGGTGGGTACAAGGGGTTCTTTCATGTTCTTGCAAATTGTTTACTACTTGTATTCTTTGGCCTTCCATTAGACTTCAGAGAAAATTTGTTGCACAGCTGCAGCTTTTTCTCTTTCTTTTCAGATTGTGTCTATGCGATTTAGCATGGTTGATCTTTCATGCTACAGCCTTGAGGAAGTACCAGAGCACCTCTTCTACAGTCAAGATATCACCTACCTCAACTTACGCCACAATTTTATGAGAACAAGTGGAGCAGGGAGTCTTGACTCTCTTTGCAGGTCTGCAAAGAATTATTTTTCTTCTACATTTGGAGTCCTTGACATGTGGATACAGGAATGAAGTATTGCCTGTTCTCTTGGGGATGGTAAAAAGATTGATCTTTAGGAAGCTCTAACAAGTGAGGGGGTTGGAAGCAGAACTGGGCAGCACAGACAGAAATAAACTTCCAACAACTTATAGTATTCCTAAGCTTCCCTTCCACAAATTCTGTGCTAACTCTGATTTGAGATAAGCCTTGTGGGATGACATGCCATTTGAATGGACAAGAGGCAATAGTAATACAAGGCTGCTTGCTAAGCAGAGAACATCTTGGGGTATAAAATAAAAGGCAAGGAAAAGCATAATGCTGCTATTGTGAATAAGTGTTTGTAGGAAGAAGTTCAGGTCTGAAAAACCCTGTTTTGGCAAGTTCTTAATGTGTATTTGGAATTGGCAGAGGGCCTGTGAGACTCCAGCTTTGCTTTGGAAACTTGTGATGATCTGCTTTTAAGAGAGTAGCAGTTGTGGGATGGTATGGAAGCATGATGTAGTCATCTTAGGTAAGTGAAGGAGTCTTACAAAAATATATTTAAATTAATTCTCCAAAATCATAAAAATCTAGAGGGAGATTAGTCTGTTGATATGTATACCAGCCATGCTGAATAGAATTCAAGGAGCTGTTCTATGAATTTTGAAAGCTGATAGGTAGCCTCTAGTAAAATTGTCCAATGGCTCTGTTTGGAACACATTGTGCCTTAAGAAAAATGTATTTGGAGAAACTTTGCAAAACTGCTTTTTTGTTATTTGTTTGGTTTGGTTTGTTGTTGTGGTTTTGAGGTTTGGTTGTTTTTGTCATTTTGGTTTGTTGGGGTTTTTTTTGCAAGGAGGAGTGGGGCGGGAAAGGGTGTGTTTTTGTTTTCTTTGTCTCCAGGGGCCTATTACTGTGCTATTTCATTTTTCTTCCTGTAGAGTAATGAGATGCCCAGGTATCCATAAGAGTATACAGTGAAAAAAAATTGCTGACTTTTGGGAATTCTTTGCAGTTTTATTGAGAGCCAGAGTCTAGTCTGGTTTTCCAAACTTGTTTAAATGTTTTCTAACGGTGAATTGTAATAAATTCTGTTACTGGAGAAGCTGCTTAAAATAATTTAAGATTTTGCTTTCTACTCGTCTCTTTAAATACATTGTATGATTTTGAAAAGCACATCAGAACTTTATTTTCTAAAATGTAGTATCCTTGGTTCACAGGATCAGCAAAGGGGCTTGAAATTTCTTTTGACCTTGCATGTAGTCAACAAGAAATCTGACATGTCAGAAACTCAACTCTTTGCCTGGCAGTGACAATGTCTGATGAAGCTGAAATCCTCAAACAAACAAAAGCCATAAAAGAAGCTCTCACTTCACACAATCTTGAATAAACAGGTAGCATTAGGTAGCCCACATAAGGCTGCTCATTGCCTTTTGAAAAGATTTTCTATCTGAGGTTTTTAGGATGTTTCTAAGATTGTAGCACCACAAGAAGACCCTTGCTCACTTGCAGTAGGTGCTCTCAGTGCCTCGAGACTGTCAATTCCCGACAGCAGAATTTTTCACTGTAATCAGATCTCTTCCTCTGAGGAACTTTCAGGCTCTAGGAGTCCAATTAGCTATAACTATAATAATGGAGCAAAAATAATTAGCTAAAGGGAAAATGTTAAGCAAAGGTCATTAAATAACCCCACCCGCTTTATTGCATCTCCTAGCTCATTTTTTATGTATTGTACTGCTTTTTCTTAAAAAACACTCTGACATCTGATCTTCGTTGATACGTGTGTGCACACGTGTGTACATCTGCATGTCTCTTGTCAGCATTCTAGCTAGTTGATACAGATTTGTGCTGGTGTGCTTTGGTGCCAGAACAGGATGTGTTAAACTGGGAATATTTCAGGGCAACAGTTGGGGCTGCTAAAGAGAGGATGGTCATCCCATGGAAGATTCACTGCTGTATTTCCATACCTCTCTGCTGTCTCAGTATGCCCTGTGAGAGCACAGACCGAAACCTGAGGAGCCACAACGATTTTGGGATCTTTATCCCCTGTAATACCTGGTTCATATAAATAGCTTGAATTGCATTTCCATTCCATTCCTACATCACTACAGGAGCTTACTGAGGCAAAGAAGAAGGAACAGAAGGAGAACTCAAAAGGCTTTTGAGTATTGTCCTCCCTACTGAGTATGGAAGTCTGCTTGAGGAATCTCAGACCAAGCTGTGTCACATACCAGTTTCCCTTCAGCTTTTGGAAACTTTAATGCCCCTCTTGTGCTTGCTTTGATATTTTTGCAGAGGAATGAATTCTAAACGTTAGTTGTGCTGTTTAATGCTGTGTCTCTCAGAGCAGCTTCTCACCACACTGTTAGTGAGAAACACTGCTTGGCGCTAAGAACGGGTGTAGCAAAAGCCATTGCAGAACTCCTGAGACAGAAGTTTCGTTAAAGTGTTTGCTGATTTCAAACCCTGAGAGCCATGACCTGTCCTAAATCTCTTAAAGTTGAACCAGCTAATGAGATAGTTCAAATCTTTAGGTTCATCTTCATTGTTTCCTTCTTTTTCAATATTGTGGTGGAGTTCTGTGTGCTAATTTCTGATTTTTGTATCATTGTTAGATCTTTGCATTATCCAATATGTTCCTTTGAGGAAGGCTTTTACCAACACAGCATCTTTTTCTCTTTGGCTTTCAGTTGCAGTACAAGAGAGTCTGTGGATGCAGCAAACAAAAATGCCTGTGCCCTTATTTATACGATGGGGTGCTCAAAGCAAACAACCCATGTCCAAGTCTCAGCTATGTTCCCTCTTTCAAAAGAACAACCGCCCCCCCAAGGTTATAAAGCAAAATGGAGAAATATAATGCATAGTTCCTACACAGATCATTACAAGTATTTTGAATCCGAAAAAAGGTCACTATAAAGAAGAAAACAACTCCAAAACCTTTCAGTCTTATATTTCAAGACATCTCAAGCTAGAAGTAATGTTCTCCCTCAAGCTAATTAACCTTGGTTTTGTTACCTATATTAAAATATTTGCTTCAAAATAAGAGCTACTCACCAATGCCTGGGAAAAGTCGGGTAGGTGAGGCAGACGAATAACTGAGTGTTTCCAAGAAGTAGTTCTCTGGTACATGAAATTTGCAGTTATCTCATAGAAGTGAGATATTGATTTCCCCACTGAATTAATTTCCGGTGGTTCCAGTTTGGGATGAGGAAGTTATTACTTGGGGAAAAATACTTTTGCTTCCTCTAGAAAGAGGCAGAAACTCTTGGAGGAGAACTCTCCTGTATGTTACCCCAGCCACGCTAAGTTCCTTCTCTCTCTTTGGTTCTAGCATAGTGATTGAAGGAGCTAGAAATAGGTAATCATTTCTCAAGCACTGGTGGAGCTGTAGTGACTATGGGGCTGTCTGCACTTTGGGCAGTACCTGGGATGCAGTCTGCTGAGCAAGGGGCACTGTAGTTGTATCATCTTGTTCAAGGACCTCTGGGTGCAGGTCTTGGGGTTTCCCAGCATGAAGCAAGTGCTTCCCTACTTTTCCCTTTTACAGCTCACCTTGGCTTTCTGTTGCATCCAGCTTGAAAAGGGGATTTCCTTCTTCTGTTTTATTCTCAGAATAGTCCCAGTGAATATTTTCACCTCCTCTTTTCCCAAGCTACGTAATTGTAGCCTCTTACTGTTGTTAATTCTTTGAAGGTAAATTTTTGGAACTGAGCATTTTAGTCTCCTAAATCTTAGTAGAAGTCACTAGGAAGAAGCCTGTCAAGTCGGGGTAGAAGGTTGTTATCAGTTCCTGCAGTAAAGCCATGGTATTTGATTACTTTCAGCATGACCACTGAGAAAGATATCAATGACTTAAAACCAAATTTATGCAGGAACTCCTGTAATGAGTTACCTGACTGTATCACCAGTGTACAAAGACTTAAGAATTCTTTAAGACTGGTCCTGTATATTTTTGCTTTCAGACCATGTAGGTTTGTGAATTAACTAGTGTTCTTGCTAATAGGTTTTCTCAGTTGAAGAGTCTGAATTTGTCTCATAATAGACTGGGAGAGTTTCCTGTATCACTGTGTGAGATCTCTACTCTGACAGAGCTTAATATTTCCTGTAATGGACTTCATTACTTACCAAGTCAGATTGGCAAACTGTTGAAGTGAGTATGTTCTTTACATTTGTGATCATAAACATCCTTGGTGCCTCAGCTGAGCACTACTGATATGCAGATACTGTTTCTGAAAGTGTGAGTTCTAGGACACCCTGTTTTGCCCATGAAGGCTGAATGATTAATGATGTGATTAATCCCTTAATCACTACTATTAAACCATTACAGCTGCTGGTGCAGAGAAGATGAGGAAACTTGATGCAAATGAAGCACTGAAGGCAATTGCATTGTTTCTCAAATAAGTCTATGTGCATTTTTCGGCAGCTGCAGAGTTGTCTGATTTTCTGCATTTATTATTTGTATTTAATATTTTCAATACTGATGCAATTTCTGTTGAAGTTTTAATTTATTATAGAAAACTTTTCTGTCGTAACTTCTCACAGGGGTCTAGTGATTTTTGTCAGCACTGGTATGTTTGACTGTGTTCTACAGAATTGGCTGCTTTTTGTGTTAGAGGATTTTAACATGAAAATACTTGAGCAATCCCCTCTGAAAATTTTGTCTTAAAGTGATTGCTGGAGTAAAAGCCTTGTCCATTTTCCCCAGCAGCTACCCCAAATGCATAAGAGCTTAAGCTTAGGTAAATTTAATTGCAAGACTCTTATTATGTTTGTATAGCTAAACATCAATATTGAACTGTTGGTTTATTGTGGCCTGCTTTTCCTCCAGCTTGTATCTTTAAAAAGGAATGTCTGCAGCCACACTGGATGTGAGCAAGTAATTTCCAGAATGATCTTTTAGCCCTATGCAAACTGTGAGGAAAAAGCTGTACGTAGGCTTACACTTTCTGGAGGTTTACAGCTTAGTTATGGGTCCAGTTATCTTGATGACTCCTTGAGCCCTTATTCGTAAGAACTTTTTGTTGCCTCAGATTTCATTTCTACCACCACTAAACACAGAAAGGTCTCTGTTGGAACATAATCATAATAAGAGAATTGTATATTTGGAATCTGAGTCTCAAAAGCCATGCAACCTTTGAAACAATTCATCTTACAACAGAAAGCTACCTTATTCTTTTCTGAGTGTGTGTTGAGAATGTTTAGAATGGAAAACTAGAGTGTAAAAATCTTCTGCCAGTGCATTAGTGTGGTAGGAGGTGTGATTAAACTGCCATTTGTAGAAAACAAAGTAATTAAGTGAATATCTTTCATTTACAATACAAGTACTGATTTGTATTTTGCTTGTGTTAACTTACGATCTTTGGCACAACTGGGAGTTTGCCTCCAAAATAATTTAAGAACTATTTGGTATTGCATATATGCGGCTCCAAGCCTATTACATGTGTGATAGAAGTACTTCAGTAACTTTACGTGTACAAGAATAAAATTAGCTGTTAGGTACCTTTAAAAATAACCACACCAAGACCAGCTAACTATACGAGAAAATTCACTGAAAATACGAAATGTGATGTTCACTACTCCTTGCAGAATTATTTTCTTTCTCTTTTTCACTCTTGCAGTCTCCAGACCTTGTGGCTTGATGGCAATTTCCTCACATCCTTACCAGAAGAGATGGGAAACCTGCAGCAGCTCAGCTGCCTTGGGCTTTCCTTCAATAACTTCTGTGAATTGCCAGCAATTTGTGAGAAACTTGTCACCTTAGACAAACTAGCCCTGGCAGGGAACTTGCTAGAGACCCTGGACCTGACAGTGCTGAACCGTATGAGTCACATCAAAAGTGTGGACCTCAGGTAAGGGGTGAAACTTGCAGTTGTCTATAAAACAGATTGCTACTTTCCATTTACAGCAGAGGAGCTGTGTAACTTCTAGTATGTTTTGCAATAAACTAGGTTCATTTTTTTTCTCTTACTGATTCTTTAGCTTTTATGGAGTTCTGTTTCTGAGGGTGTGCAGAATCCAACTGGAAAAGCAAGCTTAATTGAGCAGTGCCTGATGCTGAATGTGACCCAGCCCTCTAGTTTCCTCTTGTGATTTGCTGTTATCTTGAGCTTTGGTAGCTCTTTGATCTCTCCTTCCCTTTTTTGCCTCCCTGCCCTCAAGATGTGATCCTGATTCTCCAGGCTGCCAACTGCAGAGCTCTTAGAAAGGGACAAAGAGCTTTTTGTGTGTGGCAAGGCAGTCTAGTATCTGTTCTCTGCATTAGCTTCCTGTGTCCGTGCAAAGTAGCTGCCCCTTGGCCTGACTTCTGTTTTCTTGACTGGATCTTTCTTCAAAATCTCTTAAGAATTTGGGAATCATTGAAATGGTTACATATAGCAGTGTAGATAAAGGAAATGTTTTTGTTTGTATTCACTGCCTGAAATTCACCATTGCTTGTCACACATTTCATTCTCACTTTTGGTGCTCACTTTTGGTGTTATCCTTCACCAAAATTCTCCTTTCCTCTTCTTTCTTCTCTCTCCTTACTGATGTCCAGTGTTCGGTGTCCTATTTTCTGACTTTTTAACTCATCTCTGAGTGTTTAGGCTGAACAACCTGAAGAGAGCAGCAGCTGACACTCTGGAGGGAAACAAATCTGTGGCTTACATGGATTTACGAGACAATCAGATGACAGATCTGGATCTGAGCTCCTTGGTCAGCCTGGAGCAGCTGCACTGCGAGCGGAATAAGCTGAGAGAGCTGACACTGAGTGGCTTCTGCCTTCGGGCCCTGTATGCCAGCAGCAACTGTATGTCCTTTGTCTTCTTCACCTGCCTTTTCCCTTTAAGCCCTGGGAGCAAAGGAAAGCAGCCTTTTGCCCTCTCTCATGCATTAAAAAATTACTTATGCTGATGTTATTGTGGTGGAACTATATGTGATGGGTCCTCTGAGGTTAGCTCCTATGGATCACATACGCATTTGTGTACACAGGCTGTGTATCAGTGTGGAAGTTGTAGTGTTATATCCAAGGAATTCATCTTCCATTGAGATCTGTTTGGGAGCCCACAAAGAAAAGTGCAGTTCTCGCTTATTCTGGTGTTCCACATGACAGATGGAGAATGGGATAGTGAGACATTACAGTGCCACATGGCAGATGTATGAAGTGTGAACTCTGTGGTGGGAAGGATCAGTAGGGACCTTGAGTCTCCATAAAGAAAGACAATGAGTCTCATTTGATAGCTAAGCTGCTTCTCTGTGCTGTTTTCTCTCTGAAGCTCTGCAATCATACTTACTTGCTTTACTTCATCAGGTCTGACAGCTGTCAATATTTATCCGGTTCCTGGTCTACTGACATATCTAGAACTCTCTCAGTAAGTGATCATACACAACAGAATTTCAAGCAAGTATCTGTATCTGGACACCTTTGCTTTTTTCTGCAAAATTTTCTAGAGGTTTTAAGGGTTTTAAACAGTTGAGAGCAACTAAACACAATAGAACTTCAAAGCCCAGCAATAAGCAATGATGAAAGTGTCCCAGACCAGAAGCCCTTCTGAACCAGTATGACCTCTTCAGGTGACTTTGCTATTCTTCAGCTATAGGCTGTGATCAGAAAAAAAAAAGCTAAGCAGGGACCACTGAACTTGTGGCAGCTTACTGAACTGAATGGGGGAGGATCTGTGGAGCAAATATTTAGAGTAGCTGCCAGTGATCTCTGCTGTTGGTTTCATTGCCTGTGTCTGCCCTTGGAGCAGCATTGTGAGACCTGTAAGATAGGATGCCCTGCCAAGTCATGAACCAGCTCAGTTTGCATTACACAGCTAGCCATGAGATAAAATCCACATGACTAACTCGGATGCTGTTCATTTTTTGCCTGTTGCATTTGGTTTGGCTGTCACTAAAATCATGCAGCATTCAGAGTCTGTTCCATAAGGAGTGCTGATTTCTAGCTTTTCCCACTTGCTTTTCTCAGCAATCAACTACAGTGTGTCCCAGACTGGGCCTGTGAAGCAAAGAAAGTGGAAGTTTTGGATGTGAGCTACAACCTCCTTTTGGAGCTTCCATCAAGGTCAGCAAACCTTTGTAAACAGAGCTGAGCTTTCTTCTAAAATAGGCTGTCTGAGAAGAGAGAAGCAGTGCTATTCCAGTTGCTTAATTCCTTGTTGTGGAGAGAGAGATATAATCCACTTACTTTGTCTATGCAGCATCAAAAATGCTCTGTATTCAGATGTTGGAAAGAACTAGTTTCTAGGTCAGCTTTTTGAACAATAGGTGCTAGGTAATTCCATCCTTTCGACTGCTACTGCAGCTGTTTGCACCTGACATAGAACATGCTGCTGTGATTTATATGTGTTACCATACTGTCTGTGAACACAGGTCATAGGTGAGACCCTAATACGTTTTGCGTCATCCCACAGAAATTTCATCTGTTACCTTTGATAGGGCGTTATCACTAAGGGACAATACAGCTGATCTCAAATGTAGCTTTCACAGTACACCATCAGCCAGCTCCTTTCTCCCCATTTCCCTTTCAGTCTCTGCAGAAATGCAGTAAATGAGAGCCAGGAACTAATACAATTTTGCAGTTATTTACAATGACTTCTCACAGGTACCAGGGATATTGTGGGAAGAAGCAAAGCATAAACATTCTTAGCCTAATAAGGGTGTTTGGTGGGGGTGCGATTGTGACGAATGACGCAGTGTCTAGGGTAAGTTGTATTAAGATTGAATGGAGAAGTGGTTGACAGGGAAGAAATGCAGAACATGTGTTGGAGAAGTTGAAGCAAGAGGCATAGGAAGTGATCAGCGGTGACATTCTAGTGCTTGTCACAGAACAATTATATACATCAAAAGCAAGAAAAGAATATAACAAGGATGTGATAATGAGAACTTGGAAGAGAATCTTAGCCATGCCAATGGATTAAAGGGACCAAATTTTAAGCATGTTATGCAAAGAATAATTTACTGCCTCAGAAATAACACAGGAGTGCTAAGCAGCTAGTTAAAGCTCTAAATTTATGTTGGCACTGTGAAAGCACTTCTTTCTACCTGCAAGTGACAACAGGCATTTTAAGCCCTCCTTTGTGACTTCTTTCTTTGTCTGCCTGAGAGAATGCTGGGCACATGCACACCAACTCGCATCACAAGATACCAATCAGCAGTAGTGTAGAGGGAAATGTAGATATGCTTCCAAGCATTCAGAGAGACTGAGTCATCTTACCCTGTGTGGTGTTCTGCTTTGTCATTGTTTACTTTTTATGGATCAGTGTATTTTAATTTTTCCCTGCTGTACAGTCAGATTAAGTGGATTAAATACTACCTTTCCCACTCTGTGGATGTCAAGAGAAGTGAACCGAGTTAAATAGAAAACCCTTTGTCTTTCTAGGATCCTCAGAAGCTTGAGTCTTCGGAAGTTGATGGTGGGGCACAATCATCTGCAGAGCCTTCCGCCTCTTCTAGAACACATTCCACTGGAAGTGCTGGACCTGCAGCACAATCTGTTGACTAAACTTCCAGAGACACTATTTGTCAAAGCTCTGAAGTGAGTGTCAGTAGCAAACATCTTTTGTCTGCATTATCCTTTGGAGTATAAGGGCTGAAAGTGGCACCTTTGTGACTATCCTTGCAAGGTGCCATTTGCATAAGAGATAATGAGGTGTGCCCTTTATGAGGAGGTAATTTCGATGCTGTAAGGGAAGCCATCAAGACTGATTTGAAAGAATCAGTCCATGTTACTGTGTAATTACAGGAAAACAGAGGCTGCCTGGAGAGCTTTGTCTGTAAAAGTAGTCATAAGTTCAGGTGCAAAGAAGAGAAGCCAGTCAGATTCAGGTCGTTGGAGAACAACAAGAGAGACCCTTTATAAATGAACAGTCCTTCATAACTGTCTATTCAGACAGGAGTTAGCCCTTCTTTTAAAGAATCTAAGTAAAGTTTCATGTTGTCTGCTTCCACTAGTACTACCTACGGGCTTTTCAGTACTCACTGTTTACTGTAAAATGCTGTGTGCATCCACAGTGCATATAGCTAATAAGTCATTAGTAGACTCACAATTCTTAATATGAGTAGGGATGTTACAGTATTGTCTGGCCTCCTGTCTAATGCTGCTGTCCGCACTGGCGTTTGTATAGCTCCTTTTCCTGGTGTTAATGGAGTGTTTTGGATGATGTGAAGTCTGATTTTTGCACTTGCTGTGGTTAGCCTCAGGTACCTGAATGCATCTGCAAACAGCCTGGAGTCCTTGCCGTCTGCATGTACGGGGGAGGAGAGTTTGAGCATGCTGCAGCTGCTATACTTGACCAATAACAACCTCACAGATCAATGCATCCCTGTCTTGGTGGGGCACCCAAACCTACGGATCCTGCATCTGGCAAACAACAATCTGCAGACTTTCCCTGCAAGGTAAGTCAGTAAGGCTGTTGGGCAAGACAATGCTCCCTAGGAGGAAGCTGCCGCCTCCCCATGATTGTACATGAGTCAAAGTCAGAGCGAGATGCTCTGCCCGTGGCTTGATGACCAAAGCTTGACATTTCTACACACAGAGTGAGGAGAAGCCTGTTAAGGGGGATTGGCACAGGGTACTGTTGGCTGTAGGTTTTCCTGTCCTCCTAGTTGCAGTGTCATCCAGAGGGACTAAGGGATGTAACTAGTTGTGTTGCATGTGTGTGGGGATGGGGTGGTATTTCTTTGCAACTTCAGCACTGATGGTAAAGGGTCTGTCTGTTGTACAAATCCAAGCCAGGCCTGGGGACCCTGCCTCTTACTAGAGCATCTCTTAGGACTTTTGGTCTCCTATCAGTAAATCAGAAAAGTAGCTCATAAAGGGCATTGTCTACGGATACCTCATCTGCAGCTTCAGAAAGTGACAAGTTCATGTCTGTAAGATACGGTATTTTTGTTTCCCTTTCAGCAAACTTAGTAAGCTGGAGCACTTGGAAGAACTGAATCTGAGTGGCAACAAACTGAAAACAATTCCTACAACGGTTGCAAACTGCAAGCTACTTCATACACTTGTTGCACACTCTAATGAAATCAGCATTTTTCCAGAGATCTTGCATTTGCCCCGTATTCAGGTATTTGTATGGAGAAGATAGAGATATTTGGGGAAAGTTTGGGTCATAGAATGAGGAGTAACTGCTAGGAGAGAACTGGAGGTCCCAGCAAGGCCAAGTGCAAGGTGCTGTATCTGGGTCAGGGCTATACCTGGTATCAATCCAGGCTGGGGGATGGATGGTCGAGAGCAGCCCTGCTGAGAAGGACTCAGGGATGCTGCTGGATGAGAGGCTGGACATGCTCTGGCTATGTGCTCTGGCACCCAGAAACCCCCCACATCCTGGGCTCATCCCCAGCGGCATGGACAGCAGGTAAGGAGGGGATTCTGGCTCCCTGCCCTGCTCAGGTGAGACCCCACCTGCAGGGCTGCATCCAGCTCTTGGGTCCTCAGCACAAGAAGGACTTAGACCTGTTGGAGTGGGTCCAGAGAAGTTCATGAAGATGATCAGAGGGTTGGAGCACCTCTGCTGTGGTGATGGACTGAGTGGTTTGAGGTTATTCAGCTTGGAGAAGAAAAGGGTCTGGAGTGACCTTATTGCAGCCTTCCAGTACCTAAAGTGGCTAAAAGAGAGCATGAGAGGGACTTTGGACAAAGGCATGGAGTGACAGCATGACAGGGAATGGCTTTAAAGTGAAAGAGAGTAGGTGTAGGTTGGATATTAGGAAGAAACTCTTCCCTGTGAGTATGGTGAGGCACTGGTACAGGTTGCCCAGAGAAGCTGTGGCTGCCCCATCCCTGGAAGTTTCAAGGCCAGGTTGGACAGGTCTTGAAGCAGCCTCTTGCAGTGGAAGGTGTCTCTGCCCATGGCAGAGGTGTTGAACAAAATGAGCTCTAAGGTCCCTTCCAACACAGAGCATTCTGTGGTTCTATGACTTTGCTTGATCAACCTGAGAAGAGGCCACAGAATATGCATGCTAGAGCTCTCACCTGTCTGAGTTGATTAAAGATCATCTCTCGTTCACCTTTACCCCCTGTCTCTGACATTTCTGGTTTCTTGCACTTGAGACAGGGGGCAGTGTTATATAGCTAGGCAGGTTTGCATACAGAGGCCTTATTTATCTTTGGTGTGACCTAGTCTTTTAGTATTGGAGTCCTGGCTATTGCAGGTTGCTTATAAATCATTTTTCTGACAAGTCTGATCCATTTTCATGACCTGTGTGTGAGATACAATAAGTAGCAGGGGTTGTATAATGTTTGTAAGGAGTACTGGAGTAACTGATGACATGACACAACAAAAGAGTACTTTCTTTGTCATGCTGTTTGTTGCTACTGCAGTTTGTGGATTTGAGCTGCAATGAGTTAACTGAAATCCTAATCCCTGAGACACTACCAGGTTCCTTGCAAGAGCTGGATCTGAGTGGAAACACAAACCTGGTGCTAGAACACAAGACATTGGATATCTTCAGGTGAGCCATTGACATGTCAACCCAGTAGTGACCTGCACAGGGAAGGGTAACCCTTGCCAGGAGAGGAAATGGGATAGTAAAGTAAAAGCACTTTATCACTGCATAGTGGTATAATGTTCCCTGCCTGAGGCAGCTGAGACTTCCTGTCTTTGGGAAGGGAAAAGTCTGGGTCCAAAACATGAAAGGAAGCAATTTTTCGGGTGGTATGAGGTTTTGCCAGGTGTCTCTGGCATAAGCAGCCAGACATCTCCAGAAGACCTGGACTTTAAACTCCTCTCCTTGATGCAGTTCTTTCTACAGACTGCTGTCTAAAACTCTAGACTGGACAAGGTCCTATGGCCTGTTCAGCAGGTTCTAGAAAAGCGTAACTTCTGTTCTCTCTGTAGTCACATTACCACACTGAAGATTGATGCTAAGCCCTCCCTCACGGCAGACTCAGCACTCGCTTCTACCTTCTGGAGTCACGGAGTAGCTGAGATGGCAGGCCAAAGAAATAAGTGAGTATTGTAGTCTGCTAAACACTGACACTGTCTTCTTAGGATGCTGGGCAGAGTGCACTGCTGTGCACCCAAACAGACCTATTCTGCCCAAGAGTTCATCCATCCCTTTGTCTCTCTGGATCTCTTACTAAGTCTTGGTAACTCAAGTCTCCACATTACCTTTTGCCTCACTTATCCCAGCACACTTGGCCTCTCCTTCCCTCTCCAGCAAAGATGCTTTTTCTCTTGCCAGCTGTGCCTGTTGCCCTCTCCTGCATGTGGTCAAGGAGGATTTGGGAGTCCGAGTAATAAAATGCAGCTGTACATCTCCCAGGCTCGTGAATGTAGGGACAGTGGCTTTGCTGCCCTGTGAGAATGGCACTCACAGCAAGGTGCCTGATGGCTGTGGTGTTGAGAACAAGTTAATCTTTTGAGATATACTAACTTTGCTTGTATGCTTTTCTGACAGGCTGTGTGTGTCATCTCTGGCACTGGGGAGCTTTGCAGAGGGGGTGGAGGCTGTGTATGGCATGTTTGATGGTGACAAGAACGAAGAACTGCCACGCTTGCTGCAGTGCACCATGGCCGATGTGCTCCTGGAGGAGGTACAGCAGTCTGACACCATGTTCATGTCCAACACCTTCTTGGTCTCCCACAGGTAGGACAGTGAGCAAGCTGGTTCTGGTAGGACTTGCATAGGTATATCAATGTGTTAGGTGGGGTGAGGCAGCCCTCCAGAATGCCTTTCAGTAGATTCTGGAGCCTCCTACACCTTCTCCTCCAACAGGAAGCTGGGCATGGCTGGGCAGAAGCTGGGTTCCTCTGCTGTCCTTTGCTACATTCGTAATGAGGTGGCTGATCCAGCCAGCAACTTTTCTCTGACGGTGGCCAACGTGGGGACGTGCCAAGCCGTTCTGTGCCGAAGTGGAAAAGCACTGCCTCTCTCCAAAGTCTTCAGCCTTGAACAGTGTTCAGAAGAAGCCAGGAGAGTCAAGGAGCAAAAAGCCATTATAACAGAGGTTGGTTTGGACCCTTTTCACTTCAGCTTCCACCCTCATGTAAAAGCTTGGTACAAATACATGAGCTCGGCTGTCTGCATAACATTACAGGGGAGAGGGTGACATGAAGGTTCTGAATGACTTGTCTACTGCTTCCTGCTCTGCCTCTTTTGCTGATTAGCTGTTCAAAATTGCATGTTCCTAAAACACTGTGGCCTAAGAACTATGGGTACAGGATGACATGTTGTATGCAAAAGTATTAAAATGATTTCTAGAGAACTCTGTAAAGGTTAACTTTCTAAACACTTGGAAATAACAGGGAAGTTCCAAAGAATGGGAAAAGTACATCTGTAAAGATCTTGAGAAATCAGTGCCAATCACTTTAGTTTTATGCTCAGTGGGTCTTTTAAAAAGTATTAAGTTGCTAGACAGAAGTATTTCTCATAAGCATAATGTGTCACTGTGTTACAGCTCTTCAAGGTGCTGTAACACTGCGGCATAGCGCTCTGACTGAAAATAACTATGGGATTAATGTAGCACGTTAAATAGTTTAAAAACCGGCTCATTAATGGATTCTGAAAAATAAAAGTGAAATTATTGTATAAGAGACTTCCCTGTGCATCTCATCTGCTGGGTTTTAATACTTGGCGGCGGCAGCAGCAGTATTAACACCCAGAGGATACAGAAATTAAGAACACTGGAATTAAATTCAAAACACTGACTTGGAAAAGGGACTGAGGGTTGTGGGCACTTCTCTTTATGGGAGACTACTGCCAGCCTGACCAGGGGACCACCTAGCAGAAGGGGGTAGTAGATCCAGAAACAGTTTGAGATACCTACTTGTTCTTTTTTTCCTCAGGATGTAGTGTCCACACTTCAGAATGCGGTTATACATTAATAAAGAGGGAAATAGTTCAGATAATACAGAAATAGTTTAATGTCTGGGTGATGTGTCTTGCACTGAGAAAGTCAAAAGTCGCTATCTCACTCGTACTAAAAAAATAAGTTTCACATAAGACTTATCAGTGAGACTCTCTGATCAGTGTACTGCAGAACATTTCAGAATAGTCTGCTACAGTTCTTCAGAGTGCAACAAAAGGTCTTGTGGGATAAAAAGTGTGTTATTGCCAGCATGGGTGATGGCGGTTATTGTACCTTGTCATCAGGTAGAGTGAATGCCTGCACCGTAGTACCTGCACCTAGATCCCTTTCTCCAATACTGCAGAGGTGCAACTGGCATTTCTCAAGGCTCCAAACCAGCATATGAGCAGGGGAAAGGTTGCTTTCTAAATGGTCTAATAGCACATCCAATGCTACTGCCTTGTTTCTGTTGTCTGCAGGACAATAAAGTCAACGGTGTGACTTGCTGTACTCGGATGCTGGGCTGCACGTACCTGCATCCTTGGATCCTGCCCAAACCACATGTCAATTCCATTCCACTGACTGTACAAGATGAGCTGCTACTTCTAGGGAACAAAGCTCTCTGGGAACACCTTTCTCACGCAGAGGCTGTCTCAGCTGTGCGGCACCTACACGACCCGCTAGCTGCTGCAAAGAAACTCTGCACTTTAGCCCAAAGCTATGGTTGCCAAGACAATGTTGGTGCAATGGTGGTATATCTGAACATCAGTGAGGACAACTGCACGTGTGAGATGCACGGCCTCACTTTGCCAGGCCCTGGGGGATTTAGTTCTACCACCACCAAGCCAGCAACACCTTCATGTAGCAGTGGAATTGCTTCAGAGTTCAGCAGTGAACTGTCTGCTTCTGAGGTTAGCAGTGAGGTGGGCTCTACTGCCTCAGATGAACACAGTGCTGTTGGTCTAGATGGCAGTTTGCTACCACGACAAGAACGACGTTGCAGCCTACATCCTGTGCCCCCCTCAAGCATCTTTCAGCGCCAACCTTCCAGTGCCACCTTCTCTAGCAACCAGTCTGACAATGGTCTAGATAGTGATGATGAGCAGCCTGTGGAAGGTGTGATGACAAATGGCAGTAAAGTGGAGGTAGAGGTGGACATCCACTGCTGTAAAGGAAAGGGTCTGGAGTTAGAACGTCCTGCTGCGGAGTACAGCTCCTCTGCTCCAGGGCCAGAGGATGACTCTGGGCTTGTACTCATCATTCGGAGGCAGAACAGCGTAAACAGCAACACTGTGCAGAGAGGGGTCAAGGAGAAGTGTGAACTGCAAAAATCTCTTTCCACATGTTGTCTTTACGGAAAGAAGCTTTCCAATGGCTCCATAGTGCCCTTGGAGGAGAGCCTCAACCTCATCGAAGTAGCAACAGAGGCACCCAAGAAGAAGACAGGCTATTTTGCTGCTCCATCCCAGATGGAGCCCGAAGATCAATTTGTGGTGCCACCTGATCTGGAAGAGGAAGTGAAGGAACAGATGAAGCAGTACCAGGAGGATGGAGCAGATCAGGAGCTGAAAGAAGAACATGCAGCACCCCTGCCAGAGGAGTTTGACACAGCTTTGTAACCCTACGAGTACCACTCCCACATTGTCTGTCCCAGGAAGCTCTTTTTCATAAGGGCTATCTTGCCCTCTGAGGGAGCTGGGATCTGCAAGGATTACAGGCACCTGCTGCTTCCTTAATGGAGTTGAGGAAGAATCAGGAAGGCCGACGTCTGGGCTGTCCACTTATCACTGTAGGGTCTCAGTTGTTCTATGAGCACTCAGATCAGCAGCTGAGCCCTGTGTTAGGGACTGTCTGGTAAGTCCTTGAACCCTGAGGTTCTGCCAGCTCTGCAGGAAAGGGGCTGGTGTATGTGTGTGGAGAGTGAGGAGGCTGCTGAGGGAGAAATGCTCAGTAGAGTCCTGTGAATATTTCTGATGCAATGTTCCACCCTCCCCCCCCCAGCACCTGACTTTGGTTATTCCTTGAAAGAATACAGCCAGTTGCAATGGAGCTGACCTAAGAATGGTTTCCTACATTAATTGCACGCACTTTTATTTATTGCACTTAAGCTGTTCTTTTCCCCTTCAGCCCAGCACTTTATTATTTAGGGTTAGGGGAGAAAGCACTCCACAGCAGGTATGCTGTGGACTTTTCCCAGTGCATGTTCTTACGGCAGTGGAGGACTCAGGGTACCAGTGTTCTGATGAGCACTGGTGTAGGGGAGAGTGAGGGTTATGGTGGGATCATTCTCTGCAGGATGAGAAAATACATAGCTGAGTGATAAGCAGGTGCCAACCAATGCATTTTATATGGAGCATAGGAAAGATCAGTTCAGGACTGGTTGATTAAGGTAATGTATGAAGGTAGTACTTCTAGCTGCAGAGCACCACCTCAGCAGCAACCTGGCCACCTTCATCGTGGATGCTTCACAGTAGAGGCTTCCTGTATCCAGAAGACATGGGATAAAACCAGGAGCTTGTGCTTGTCTCAGTGCTCAGTTAGAGGAGCCGAGCTGTGTACAGCGGTGTGCCACTCTAAGCCTGGCAGAAGCATCCAGTGCTCTGTTGCATCAACATAAACCTCTGCATTGTCAGCTACAGCATCTTTGCTTTCCCTGGAAGCAGGAGACATATTCCAAATCCACAGCAACCAGCATTTCATGGTATGTGCCCAATTTGGCCACAAACAACGTGAAAGTGTACTTGCTCCTGCTTAGCTTTCAGCACAAAAGCAAAAATGAAACTTTTCATCTTATTAACATTTTTATCAGCACTAAAAAAGATCTTTTAAAACAGTCCCACTAATGATGAACTGGCCATTCTGCGCTCAAGATGCCTTGTGTTTCTATTAGGATTTTTGGTGAAGGGTGTAAGTTGGCTGCCTACGTCGTCATCTTGTGTAAGGGTTGTGGAGACCAGTGCCTCTGTAGCATGCAGATCTGTCTTCCTTTCTGACAGAGCTGGTTAGCAGCTGTCCCCATCATGTCAGTGGTGCAGTAATCCTGACTGTAGTGTGGGCTAGTGCCTTTTCTTCTTCAGTAATTATATTTATGATGAAAACTTAAAAATTTCTTCTGAAGAGATCTGAGGGGCTTGAATTGTCTATTTTTGGATCAAATTTGGGCCTTGCTCAGAAGGAAATACTGTGCAGACTATTTGTGGGGTTCTGTCAATATAGATCTTTTGACAAAATCTAATGGAGTTTTACTGAGATTTCAGAGCACCTTGAATTTCTTATCACTAGGAAAAAAATGTATTTTTATCATGCATGAGGAGCAGCATTTTAGGATATACTTTGTGCTAGTTGCAGTGTAATCATGAGACAACTTTTCCAACTTTTAGGCAACCCAACTTTTTCCGAAGTTTAAACTCCCACAATTTTTGGTTGTTTAAACACACGTATTTCATTTGGAACTGGAGATTGAAGCTAATTCTTAAAATCACAGAAACAACTGAATTTGAATCCCTTAGGCAGAGAAACAATAGCAGAAAATATTCAAATGCTAAACCCCAAAACTCTTTCATATTATCATCATATAAGCATGCAGAAAAGGTTCATCCCAATGTATTTGACTGCAACTTTTGATTCTGTCACTGGTGATAATTTTACCAAATATCTGTGTCTAGCCTCACACTTTCTGATATCTGAAAGGGCTGCAAAACAGCCTCCATGCACTAAGAGACTGATGCAGAAACCCTTCTGAGTAAAACTCTGACAAACCCTGCACTCCGAGTGGCACACGTTAATGCAAATCAGGTCTCTATTTCTTGCACTGACATGGGAAGTCCAGTGCGTCCTTGCCAGTCTGAACCAGTAGTATTGCGTGCAGAGTTGCCACAAGGAGTTAGTAGTGAATGGCTCTACCTGACTCAGTGTTGAAGGACTAAGGAAAACACAGCTCTGCAATGGAGCATGAGATTTCTGAACTGCACCTCTTAAAGGTAGTGTCAGAATGGAACAGAAGGAATTCCTGCTTAGACTTTCTCCAGTGCTGTTTCTGGTTTTGAAGAAGAAAGGGAGTTTAAATACAGCCAGCTCCTATTTTCTATGGGTGTGAACTGTCATGGAAGACATAGCTTGTTATCTTTCTTACACTCCAGGTAGAATCCTCAGATCTCTGAAGCTGGTATTATGAACTCTGGGCAATACAGGCTGAGTTGACTTTACCTGTTCCAAATAATCTTCCTCTGTTTGACTAAGACGAGCACTGATGTCCTCAAGCAGCTTCTGCATATCTTCCACGTGCTTCTTCCGAGGATTAAGCTTTTCCTTTTCCATTTCAGCCACGGCATTGTGATGCTTTTTCTCCAGTCATCCAAAATCCGTTTTTAAAATTAAAAATAGTGCCTGTTCATCACAAAAAGTGCTGCTTTTTCCTAGGTCAGTTTTGGGTGTCAGCAAAGACACTGGCATCATTTTTTCAAGCAAATGTCTTGGATTTTCTAACACAAGATTCCAGCTGCTGAGACATGCTTCAAGGTCACTGTCATCCAAAGAAATGGGTTTTTTCTGACATTGGTCAGACAGTGGCGTGAC
This sequence comes from Falcunculus frontatus, assembly GCA_013398115.1. Classification (NCBI taxonomy): domain Eukaryota; kingdom Metazoa; phylum Chordata; class Aves; order Passeriformes; genus Falcunculus; species Falcunculus frontatus. Next base: position 349,887 of record VZRV01007674.1, read on the forward strand.
TGGGTTATCTTCATCTGTCTGGTGAGGACAACTCATAGGACAGAGTGCTTCCCTCCACTACCTTTTGTTTTCCTGCCTCCCTCTGTGTCTTATTTATTAACACCACCTTAGATTTCAAGCTCACAAGGAGCACTGCCGTAGGTGAAACAGGTATGAAAGGGCGAGTCTACTGAAGGACTCATAGCAGGGTATAGAAAGTGTCTTCCCAGTTCTCTTCCTGATCTCCAGTCCCTTCCCTGATTTTTGGAGTTTGCAGAGATACTGTGTGATCTTCACATAACCACAAAACTGAGAACGTCCCAGTCATTCACACTTGCTGTTAAAGAGAGGTTCTCAGCTTGAGGTCCTCAGTCTGTTTTGTCCCTGCTGAGCCATGCAAGCCCTGCCACACTGCATGCAGCCACAGCCAAGTGAGGCTGAGGAGTTTGTTGGTCCATCTCTTCAGTAATTCTGGCTCTGCTGATAAGCACGCTTGCCGAGAAGGGTACTCTGAAGGCACTGCTCTGTCCTGTCCTGTCCAGAAAGGCTTCTGCAAAAGGAACCCATAAAAGTTATATTGAGTGGTGGGTAGTTGGGGCCCAGGTGCTAAAGGTAAGAGATAGCCTCCAAGTTGCCCCCAGAACAAGGAATAGGCATGATGGAGGCAGCATCACAGACTGTTCATACCAGACCGGAATCTTCAGTGAGATGGGAGGATAGATAACATCCTGTTCCAAGAAGGAGCAAGTATTTCCCTCTCTTGGGGACAAGCTGCTGTGAAGTCTGAAATCTTTCCCATGGCACACAGGACCTTCCGCCATACCTAAGGCTTTGGACCTGTGGGGTTTCTGCACTCCTTCCAGACAGATGCTGGTGGCTTTTGTGTCACTTGCCAAAGGCCTTTCTTCAGGCAGTAGATCACCTCTTTGGTCTTGTGCAATCGTTGTCTGCTGTTCTATTGCTCTCTGAACACTCAACTGTATTTTTCCTCTTTTTTCACCTTTTAAAATGTTACCTTTTTTTAAACTTGACTCATATGACCTGGCGCATGTTAAATATTGCAGTGTACCAACTGTTTACTAAATAATCTTTTTTCATGCTTTTTTTTTGTTTTTAAAAAGGAGAATATTTTCTGTATCCCACTCTAGCATGCACCTTTAACAATCCCTGTTTTTATTGTGTATTGGGAGTAGGTTGTCCAATGAATGCGCCCTCAGCACCGTGGCCTATGTATTGCTTTGGAAAGGCAAATAATGTAAGATTGTTGGAAAACACTAGTCCATTGATTCTTTATTCAGATGTACAGAGCAGTTCAGGACGGAAGAATATTTTTGCATTGTATTTTCAGCTGACTTAGCAATAAAGATTTTTACTTTCATCTAACAGCTTATTCTGATTCTGTTACTGTGCTGGAAGAAGCATCTGCAATATCCCAGTCAAAGGTAGCTGTGTCTAGCAGCAGCTGTGCTGCAGGTTATTCACTGAGCTCTATGTGCTACTTCACTCATCAGCCTTCCATACAAAAACTTCTTGCAGAACACTGTGAGGATAGAATTAGGCTTACCAATTATTAAGGCAGCTTTCTGTTTCCTGCTAGAGAAATCTGCCCTGTGAACTTGCTCTCAATAGCACTGTATAGCTCTAGAAGTAGCTGCAGCAAGAGGAAGTACAGAAATGTTAACAGAAATAGGACCACAGTGGACTGTCCACGTAAATTCCCGTCCTGAGACACTTAATGCATCTAACTACTAAAAGACAGGAGAAATGAAACCAACCCCAAAGCACCTAGTGTGTTCCTATTCGGCATCTGTTTTACTTTTGTGTCTCTAGTTCTAATAATGTTCCATGGTTTTGGTAATTGTGAGGATTTAGTCACTGGTGCCAGTGAAAGAAGAGCTGTGTCCAAGGTGAAGCATGTTTCTAGTGTGTTTAGTTTTTTTAATATGGGCAGAACTGGCCTGTGAGACAGTGGTGGTTCCATCCTCACATGAACAATGCACGTAGTGGACACCACTGAAGTGGCGTTTCATTCTGAGGCATGAGTTGGTGATTCTAGTGCTACTTTTCCCAGTAAATTTCCTGTAAAAGTTTTTTAAAAAAATAAAAGAGCAGCATCTAATTTCTCGAACTTGTGCATTAAAAATGTATTTTGAAAACAATATACTTCTATATTCAACCACCCATTTGTTCTCATAAAGCTTTTGTCTGGTTATCCCAATTCAGGGTATCTTTTTAAGCAAAACTCTTGTATACAAGTTATATAAAAAGACCATTTCATACAAAAATGGGCCCTCTCCAGGAGTTTAAAAAGGCATTGTGTCACAAGTTAGACTGAGTTTGCGAGTTTTTTCATTTTTTTTTTTCATGCATTATAAATGTCATGTTCACACGGTCTGTTAATTCCAAGAGACCTACAAGGAAGCAATATTTAGCTGCCACAACCAGGGGCCTCAATCACTAGTTTATAAGAGCTCTGTTTCTCAGTGAAGTTACATGCCTTTTGTAAAGACAGTTTCAGCTACAAAAAGCTGTTCATTGGCAGAAGCATGTAGTGGCAATACTCACAGGAAGCCCTCAGTGGAGAACGGGACACTTGATAGTGAGATGGAAGGGCTGCCTTGTGAAGCAGCAGACAACCCATTGGATCAGCTTTCAGTCACTAATAATTCAATAATGCAAATTCAAGTTAGGAACAGCCTGACTCTACCATATTTAGAGCTATGCCAGTTTGATGAGTGTTCTCTAGCATTAAAGGCTGTACTGTCCAGAAGGAAGGAAAGCATACTGCTTCATCTCAGTAAGGAGATGGGCAAAAATCAAGCCCATTACTGGAGTGGAGGAATCATTTGAAAGCTCTCATAATTGCAGTGGCTTCTGTTTCTGTTCATGAACTGTCCTGTAATCTCTGACAGCTAGGCCTGCACTGAGCAGGTATGCCATGGTAGCCATGCAGCCCAAGAGGCCAGCAGCAATCTCTGCCCCATGCAGGCTGCACCAGAAGCCCTGATAGCCTTTGCTTTGATAAAGGTGCTCTCTCTCTTTGCACACCGATGAATTATAAACGCTCAGCATAGAATGGAAGAAATAGTACAGAGCAGGCACTGTGCCAACTGCAATCACTATGTACAGGGTGCATTCAATTAGCAGCCATGCTGGGAAATGCCACGGTACCTGTAGAACACCAACCAAAATAAGAACACAAGGGAAGACCAGGAGACACCCTCCCACGGCCATTGCTGCCCTTGCAGTGGGCAGCTTCAATAGGTAGAAATGTTGGTCAAGCTGCTGGGCTCGCTCCCCATCCACTCCGCTGAAGCCGCTGTAGGCCCCGCCGTACTGGTAGTAGTAGATGCCCCCCAAGGCGGGGAGGCCGGTGTATCCTCCCGCCGAGCCAGCGGATACGGAGCTGCAGACCAGGATCAGGGCGGCAAGCAGGACCTCCATCATCTGGCAGCAGGCTGGAGGGGAGGCCGAGGTGAGTCTGCGACCGCAGAGGAGCGCCCGGGAGGGAGCCGGGCCAGGCACTGCGCTTCGCAGGACTGAGGGAGCGGCTCCCGCCGGCTGCGCTCACCCCGGCCCGTGTGCAGGTACAGGCAGCGGCGGCGCTCCAGCGAACCCGGCACGGCGCGGCTTCCCCGCGGCCCCTCCGCCTCTGCTCCGGGTACGGCGCTAAGGAGAGATGACGGCAGGGATGGCAGTGACCTGCCCGGCCCCGGCCCCGGCCCCGGCCCCGGCCC
>VZRV01007674.1:353636-417831 GCA_013398115.1 Falcunculus frontatus
GCCTCGGCGCGTCCCCCACGCGCGGCACGGGGGCAGCCCCGCTCCGCCATGGCCCGGCGCGGTCCCGCTCCGCCGGCGCTGAGGACGGGCGGCCGGGCCGGGCCGTCCCGGGGTAGTGCCGGCGCGGTGAACTCCGTCTCGTCCGCTCGCCTCAGCCCCGCCGGCGCTTCTCGAGAGTGGTGGAAGCTCCGGCCCGGCCAGGCCCTGCCCCGTCTGAAGCTGCTCAGCTCCTCGGCGCAGGTGCGCGATCCTCCGGCACCTGCGCACGGTTCACCAGCTGTTGGCGTGTGTGCCCGCTCCCTTTCGCTTCCACGGACACTGTCCCCGCAGCCCCTTGTGGCGATACCATCCCGAAGTTTTCCACCTGCCACAGAACATGCTTGTTAGTACCCAACTTGCTGGAAACTGACTACATTTAACTAATTAAATTTTCACAGTTTCACAAGTTCTGCTTTTTCCTGTGCTGTGAGTTTTGGTGAATGTTCTTTATTCAGCTTTTCTGCCACTTCGTGCCTCTGTGAACTTTGACCATGCCTTTCTGTTTCCTTATGAAACCCCAGTCCCAGCCTCTCTGGGCCTGCTCTAACTCCCCTAAACCCACCTCCAAGCGGCACTCAAGACACAAATGCACCAGCAGTTTACATCACAGCAAAACAACTGTCTCCGTGTTGTTCTGGCAATGCACAGCATTTTGTTGCTTCTCCAACTGCCTCAGCACAGAACCTGTGTCTCCAGGTACAGTCACAAACACCTTGGGATCTGTCCTGCAGTGCAACTATCAGGTTCCAGTTCAGCGCTTGGCACCCCACATTCAGGTAATTTTCTTTAGATACATTACCTTATATTTAGCTGTACAGAACTAAATAGACTCCTGTTGTGTCTTTTTTTTCGAGGCCACTTCAGGCACCTATGATGGGTGATCACCTTTTTACTGATGATAATGTACTGCTGCCAGTCTGTCTTCCCACCCTGGCAGAACTCTTAGCACAGCATCTATCACCTTCCAGCAGAGGAGGTGACGAATTACTCCTGTGGTTATTGGAAGTGGCTGGAGCGAAGGCAAGTGTCCAGGATCTCACCCATGCACAAATGTCAGCATTTCTCAGGGCTGGTAAGGGCAGAACTGATTCAGGAAAGGGAGAAAAGTAAACAGCAGGACAATTTGGAAATACGGAGAGAAACACAGAAAACTCCACATTCAGAGCAAATGCTTTAATTCAAGAGTTTGACCAAACACTGCCTGTAAAAATCTCTTTGCTTTTACAGCAAGAAAAAAATTGCAAAGGAATACTTCCATTGCATTTAGGAAAACAGATCTTTTTGGGGAAACAGTTACACTGTAAGGTCTCAGACACAGTACCTGAATATGTGCCCTGAGAGGTCCAAATTTGTGTCTTAAGATGGAGAAATACAATTCCTCCATCTGTAAGACTGGTGGCAACAGTAAGACTGTTTTACCCTTCTGTCTTTGTACGAGAGCAACAGTAATAACTCTACAGACTTTTATGGTGAGAAGCCTATAAACTGCACCTCAGCACTGTGGGAAAACACTCTCAACACTTCACCTGATTCCACAAAGGACTGGAGATCTGAAAATGCATCTCAAAATTTTCTTTGGTTGAGGTAAGAGAGAAGGAAAACAAAAGAACTGTTGTTTCAATGTCCAGTTCAGATAGAGGGGGCAGAAGTTGTGTCCTAAGTTAGAAAATGGGGAATCCATAGAGAGCTCAGGACGAGGACTCTGGAGATAGTGCAGATGCTCAGTAGTGAGGCTGTTGCACACACCTTTTCATCTGTGTGTATTGCATCATTCATGTTGATGTGCCAGAAACCAGGCCTCTTTGCTGGATGGGTTTAAAGGTTTTAGCAATCCTTTGTGAACTTTTAGGATCATGCACAGTGCCATTTTGCTTAGTAGAGCTTTTAGATCGAATAATCATGAGTCACAAGAAGGGTTGAAATAAGTGTTTCTTATGCAGAGTGTTGCTGCTGGTCATCCAACAAACTGAGATAAAACTTTCTTTGGATTTGTGTGTGGTTTACTTGTTCAAAGACGGAGCCAGGAAGTATTGCTCCGCTGGAGATGTGTTCAGTGTTTTACTAGAGTGTTTGCTGCGAAAAAGTGAGGTACAAATTTCAAGATATTGTAGAAGTGAGTCAGTCTTACTCCATTGCTGTTGCTGTAGTGGGAAATCTTAAAAACATACTTTGTGTCACTTCACTCCTGCTCAAAGTACCATAGCTGAGCTTGGTCAGCATCATCTTCTGGGTTCTTATTCTCACTGCAACAAATACCAGTCAGCAGAACAGAGCAATAGGAAGCCAAGAATACCAGTATTAATCTTCACCACTGTTTTGGCTTCTCTTTGTAATTATCTTTTCTTATTATTATTTTTGGCTTCTTTGTTTCTGGCTACTTTTGATATAATTGCTGCACTAAGGGAGAGAAGGGCCTGGTTTGGCTTGCCCTGGACCAAGAGGTCTAACCTGGTTCAGTGCCCTCCCTGGGAACTTGGAGGGTAAAGTGGTAGGAGCAAGTCATGAACTTCCTCACATTTCTCCAGCTTGAGGCAGCTTGGAGCTGTAGCAGAATCACTGCTGAACCCCACAACCAGATTTATTGACTGTCCCATATAAATAAATAATCACAGGGACAATGAGTGCAGCATGATGACGATAGAGCAGTACTGTAGAAAAGAACTGGAGGTTATTGTGAATGACAAACTGAACTCAAGTCCACGATGTCATCCTGTTGCGAAAAAACTAACATTTCTAGGGTGTATGAACAGGAGTGTCACACGTAGGACGCGTGAAGAAATTCTTCTGCCCCTGCTTCAGCACTGGCTTGGCCTCAGTCTTGCATACCGTGTTTCCAGAGGCAAGTGGATCAGCTGGAGGGGATTCAGAAGAAAGCAAAAGAAATCTCTAGAAATACTACCTATGAGAAAAAGATTGATCACAGACATCTCATTTGAAATAACAAGTGTTTGTTAACAACTTGAAAGCTTGTTAATAGAGAGGTGTCTAAACAACTTGCAAACTTGTAAAAAAACTGCTGTCAAGAGCAGGGAAGTATTTTGTTCACTCTATCTGCTGTTGGCATGGTCAGGAAACAGAGAGCTTAGCTTGAAGGAAAAGGGATGTATTTTAGGCACCCTCAATGTTTCTCACACGCACTCCAACTCCACCATTTTATAAGGAGATGAGCAGTTGTTGCAGGAGTAGATTAGTCAGGCAGATGGTAGTTTTCCATCACTGGGGCTCTAATTCAGTCATGAGAAGGCTGGCCTGTCGCTGTTCTTGTGAGAAGGAAGTGCTGGTACTGCCCATGCCACCCACTGCAAGCTCACAGTGTCATCTCACCCCACAGAGCCACTGTGCCCCTTTCCACCCCACCCCCATTGGCTGATCACTGTCCCAGTGGCTCCAAGGCCATTGGAGGACAGCTGCCATGACATATCATGCAACAGCTCAAGTCTCTGAAGTCATAAGTCAAACACAGGATATGCACTTACCTGGATAATATTTACCTGGATGTAAACAGACACAAGCCTGGAGAAGATGCCTTTCACTGTGCCTGTACTCAGGAGCCAGTAACACTCACACTTTGTGGAACATTCCTCTCAGCATCTGTAGCAGGAGTTGCAAGTCTTTAATTGTGGCTGTTGGACCTGTAGCTCACTGGTGCTTCCAACTCCCCACAAACCTGGAGTGCACTCTGTGTCTCTCAATGTGCTTGCAATGGACTCAGTGCCCAGGCTGAGCAAGCAAAGGGTCCTGTACCTGCTGGACTCTGTCCCCTCCCAGCACCACAGTGGTCGGTGGCTGGGAAGTGCAGTCTGCCGTGCCCAGCATAGCTGCTATCAGGTTGCTGCGGTGCATTTTCAGGTGCTGGTGTTGTGGGAGGCACACAAGAAGCCATAGTCATGAAAGCTCTTGTTTTTTATATTCCCTAGTTTTCTTGATGGAGGGAAATGGCAAATAGTAGGAGATGGTGCTCATTAAGTTGTGTTAATGCAGCTGTTTTCAATCTGCCCGGGGCTTGCAGAGGAGAGTTCTACCGGGAGCCTAGGCAGTGTCACTGTCCCTGCTGTGATGCCCTCCATTTGTGCACTGTGGGAGCCACCTTGTTCCCCTTCCAAAAGAAACGCAGACAGCACCTAGATGCCAGTGCTCCACTTTCCAAAGCGCAGCTCACACAGGTGGCAAGAGCATCCTGCAAGCCACTTGTGATACACAGGATGCTTTTCCAGAATAGGCATCTCTAGCTAGACTGTGCAATTTCAGTGTATTTCAGATTTTTATTTCTGAGATCAAATCAAAATTGATCCTGAATACAGGCAGATAGATAAACTGTGGCTCCTGGAAACTTTTTAATTACCCCGTTACTGGCTTTGAGCCACTCTTTGTGGATTGTGCCATCTTTCTGGCTCTTAAACACAATATTTGCACAGCTTTGGAGAATGTAGCTGGGCTTTTTTGGAGCTGATTTTTCTGCTCTGATTATGCAAAGAGGTAACAGGTGCTATGCTCCATTTCAGCAATTAAGATTGCTGGAGGCAAAAGTATCACCATCACTTGATCAGAGACTCATGCAGATACATGCAGGTTTGGCACAGCAGCCCTGCCTGCGCCGTCAGACAGCTTTAACTCTGAATAGATGCAGTTTCAGAGTGCCTGTGTGACCTGACCTGTCAGGGACAAAGTTTGTGCCTTGTGTTTCAGAAAACCTGCTGCGGTGTTATAATGATGCTGTCAGAATCAATAAACAAACACAACATTCATGAGAGACATGGAGGCTTTATTGCTGTTTGCTCATCTGAGACCTTAACAATAAATTGATTTTAAAAAAAAAGGGATAAAGAAAAAATCATATAATTGGTTATTAAAAGCTGATTCAAGTAGGAATGCAGAGACCAAACAGAGATTAGGATACACACAAACCTGAACTGGTTGGTACTGTACCAGTGTCTGAAAGGAGCAGACGTAAATTGCTGGAAATAAAAGCAAAATATAAGGAGGTAACTAGTGAAGTGATTTGTTACCGACCCTGGTGGATTTTTATGCAGCGTACTAGTTGGGTGTCTGTCCCTGCAGCAGTGCACCCTGAATCTGCAAAACCATCCTTGTGTATGACCTACATGCAGCCTGACAGAGACAGGTTTGTCAGCGTAGCGATGCTTGAGCCTGTGCTCCCCTCAAGCAGCTGTTTGTCAGTCTTGCCTTGTGACTGCAGCTCAGTCTAGAAGCCAAACTGCTTGCTCTTACTGGCTTCGTCTCTGTTCACAGAAACGGGACTCTGGGAGCCCTGGTACCAGAGAAGGGCAGTACCATAAAAAATGCTGAAGTTATCACTAGTTTCTCCTTCCACTGGGAAGAGATAAAAATCAATTGCTCAAGCTACACAAGAAGGAGGGAGCTGAGGAGGTACCCGTGGGGTTGACCTGCTGAGACAGAGGAGCAATCTACAGAAGGTGGAGGCAAGTCAGTGGGGTGAGGTGCTAGTGGGGAGCATAGGGCCTGATGATCCAGAGAGACAGCAGCCTTGCTGGCAGAAATGCATCCTGCAGGGTATGGCTGCCTCTTTCACCGCACCATAAAAGGATGGCTTGGCCATATTTCTAGAATACAATGTGCTGAATTGTGTGTTCATGCTTTGGTCCTAGGAGGCCTTGTGCACAACAAGGAGTGGGAGGATAGGGGCTGCATACCCCATGTGAGAGCATCTGGAGGAGGACTGGAGTCATGCAATGAGAGAAGGGCACTATAATAGCAGAAGAAACCCACTGATGCCATTGTACACTGTTGTCTTCACCCTGCTTCTCCCCAGGTTCCCAGCCTTATGTAACTGAGCCTTCCTAAGTCTCCAGAGCCACCTTTTTTCCCCGCTTGGCAGCAGGCTTCCACTGTGCCCTCCCCTGAACCGCACTGTTGTGTGCAGTATGACGGGTAGAGCTCCAGTTGCGTCAGTTTGGGGGTTGTTGCTAGGCAGAACGTGCAGCATCGTCCTTGAGGCCTCCCAATGCCATGTTTAACCCTGCTAGGGCTGCAGCATGGCCAGAGATGGGGCCAGCTGGGGGAAGTGAGAAAATAACCCGTAGGTGCTTGGAGAGGGCCTGCATTAACTTCCAAAAGTTACTCATGTCATGTTTCAGTCAAAAGAAAAGAGAAACTGTGCAGCCCTCAGCAGAAAGCAGTCCAAACAGCTTCAATACAAGACGTCTCTCTGTGAAAGGGTTTTGAAAGGTGCTATTCCTTGTCCATAGGCCTTGGGGGTGATTGCAATGAGAAGTCTGCCCTCCATTCTGGGACGGAGGATCCTGGCTAGACCTTCTGGCTTCACTCCACCACCTTCCAACCTGCCTCCAGCCCTGAATCCTTGGCCCCCATTGTGGCCTCAGGAGTGCCCATTGCAGTACTGGGGGTCAACAGCAGGTCATGGCTCCCCAGCAGTGTCAGCCCATCCACAGTACTGAGGGAAGGGGTCACTTGTTGCACCTGGGGAGGTACAGTCTTACTGCTGTTTGTGTTGTGAGCATGAGTTGAATGCAAGGTCCTTCCTCCTCCAACTCAGTGCAGGTATAAACAGGTAAAAGTCACAGTGACCACTGGCCTCTGCAGTGAAGGCATCAGCAGTCTGTTTTCTCGAAGATTGGCAAGTCCCTCTTGTCCCTGAGGAACTCTTCAGTCTCTGGCCCTTTGCTGCCATGTCAATAAAGGAAGACTTGGAGTAGCCCTTGGAAGGCAGGAAGAGTGCAGATGCCTCTCATTTATCCTAGCCATGCCGGCATTATGAGGCAGGAAGGCATAGGTTCACATCACTTAGCAAAAGAGGGCCTTCTGGGAATGGTATCATCTCTGGGCTGCAGAACCATGAGAGAGGGAAGAATTGCATAGTTTCTGCTGGCTGCCACAATTATGAGTTTACTTGGGTCTTGCAGCAACAAAAAAAAAAAGGGGGGGGGGGGAAGGCAAAAAACCCATCCAAACCAATGACAACTTGAGCTTCCTTTAATCCTTCAGGTCCTGGTGCCTCCAAAACACTGGCTAGGGAAGTGCTTTCCTCCCTTTAGCTTATGGAAGAAGATGCCTCCCGATTATAATGAAGCCACAAACTGGTGTTTGTCAGCTGGTGCATTGGGATCCCAGAACCTCTGAGGTCAGGACAGACTGATGGCTTCCTCAGGCTTTACGGTCCATCAATCCACTCTCAGTGAATCACAAGGTGCTAGTGCTGGAATACCTGGACTCTGCAAATTTGCCCCCAGCAGTGTTTGCAGACTGAGGAAAATGGTGGCAAAGGATGGTAGCCCAGGCACACCAGGAAGCCAAGCTCTGTCCTTAGGCTGCCCCCAGAAGGAGTTAATGCACAGCCATGTTCCAGGTGTTTGAAGTGACTACAGTTGCAAAGGGGAGGAGAGGTCATTTTTGGGTGGGGAGAGCAGCCCTCTCTGTGAGCCAATGGCTAAATGATTCAGTCTCAACGCCCAGTTTTGGGGATTATTTCATGGGCAAGAATTCACAGGACTTTCCTCTCACGGGGATTTGTCCTGGATGAAAACTAGGGACTGGACCCCCAAGCTTGTTGGTGTCTCCCTGTCTGTGCTGTAGAAGGTAAAGTGCTATGCTCTGGTGCCTTGCTTCTTTCAGGGAGGTAGTGGGGAGTTCTTCCCTGGCTGCCTGCATTGAAGATATCTATTGTGCCTGTGTCTGCAGCTCCCCTTTTCAGGAGAACCATGTTGCAGGGTGGTGTAAGGGCGCTGCTAGGATAGACTGTGTATTTGGGACGCAGCCCAGCTGTTGAATTGAGATATGCGGCTCATTTCTAGGCTCAGTTTTTTGTGCAGCCCTGCTATATATTTCTTCAAAAAAAATTCTTCAGCAGAAAAGCTGAAGTCTTGCTTTGTGACCCTGTTAGATCAGCCTGAGTTGATATAAATGGCCTAATAAGGCACTGCTGGTAGAGTAACTGCAGCAGCATGGGGCATCTCTGGGTGCAAACTCCACTGAAACAATGAGAAATTTGTTCAGATAGCAAATCCTGCCTGAACCAGGTGACACTACAGCCCTTCTGGCTCAGTCTCTGCAGTAAGGAAGGGGAAGCTGTGCTGTGTCTGCGAATGTGGGGCTATGTAACTACCATCAGGAAAGGGCCACTGTTCACTGAATTGCTTTTCAGTGGAGCAGAGAAATAGGATAGAATAGAAAGCATAAGCAATTTGTGGCAGGATTACAAGGTAGTGTGCCAGTATCAGCAAGAACGGACTTTATGTCTCAGGAGGTCTGCCTGCTCTGTGCCCTATCCCTAACTTGCAGGTGGAAAGCCCTGAGTCATCAGCAGTTTGTAAGTTAGGCTTTTCCTGCCTGGTCTAGCTCATTGCTGGGATGTGTAAGTAATTTTTGTGTCCATTTTTGGGTCTTGAAGGCAGCTGTTCCTCTGCTGTGCCTTGCTTGTTACTCAGCTTCAGGTGGGACGACAGGCCCTTTGTTTGGGGCAGCGCTGCCTCCTGGATTTCCCTCTTGTCCGTACCAGTCTTGCTCCATTTCCTAAGCATTGCCTTTTGCTCTAGGCTTTCTGGGCTGGGCTGTTCTCTGCTGACAGAAGCAAGTGTCTAACCTCTATCCTGCTGCTGCCCAGTGCATCCTGATAACATTGAAGAAGAACTACCTTTTTTGGCATCTGATATTTGATTTATAGTGCTGCATTTCTGTCTGTAGACTGCAGGGACATTCTGAATATGGACACACATAGTGGGCCGGCCCTTGTGTTTGCAGGTTGAGGTGTGCAAGTTGATAGCTGGGGGGAGAAAGTGGGTGACCTGGTCCTTCTGTCAGTGGAATACTGAATCTGCAGTCAAGCAGTGACTACAACATGCTGCTAATTCTCGGCTGCTGGCTTCAGTGGGGCTTTCTCCTTCTCAGCACAGCAGGTCCATGCTAGGCAATGGTGTAGCTAACACAGAGAATTGCCTTTATCTTTCCCATTGTATCGCTCTCTCACTTATGCTTGGGGTTTCACTACATCCCGGCACCAAATACAGCCCTACTTGCTGCTGCTGCTTTGTCCATACGCAGTAGGTAGGGTCTGTCTGCAGCTTTCAGAAGTTTTACTTACAGGCTGCATCCCCAAATGGACAGATTCCTTGTTTCACATGTGTTAACTAAGCCCAGGAAATTCCCTTTGCACTGACAGCTCTCAGGATGGACTCGTACCTGATCCAAGTGAATGGTCGTGGAGATCATGCCCCTATGCTAGATGTTCATCTCAAGAGCACTGGGAACACCATATCACCAGGAAAGGCGAAGGCTCGGAAGCCAAGATGGGCTGTCAGGGCTTCCGAAATGTCAAAGAAGACTTTCAATCCTGTCCGAGCCATCGTAGACAGCATGAAGGTGGAACCCAACCCAAAGAAAGCCATGATCTCCTTGTCCTTAGGTGAGCACAGTCCTGTGGCTGAAGCCTGCAGGTGTTTGGGTCAACTGTGTGACTGGCAGATTGCAGGGCTCTGAAGCATAAAGTTTGTGCGAACACCAAGGGATAGGTCAGACAACCACACAGCTCTGTGCCTGTCACAGATCAGTGGGAACTTTACTATTTTTTCAATCTTTAAAAAGGAGACCCGACAGTCTTTGGAAACCTTCCCACAAATGATGAGGTCACACGGGCTGTGAAGGAGGTTTTGGACTCAGGACAGTACAATGGTTATGCTCCATCTGTTGGTAAGTTGACAAAGCTCATCCTGTGAGAGTTGGATGAAGGCATGTGCCAGTTCCTACCCCACAGCAGGTATATGGAGCCAACAGACATCTTTCCATTAGGATCCTACAGTTGTCCTCACCAACAGTCACATGAATACGCAAGTATGTGTATCCCCCAGATACACCTATGTGCTCTTTCCTGTGTGGGCTGTTTGAGGCCCAGAGCTCCTGCAGAAGCTGTTTGCTGCCCCAGCCATTGGGGCAGATGGGGTATCAAGAACCCAGAAGGGCTTGGGACTGTGTGTCCCTGCTGTGGGTTATAGCCAAGCTCCTTTCAGATCTGCCTTAACCAGGACTCCCCTTGGGCTCCGTGACTTCACTGACACCATGAGCCTTGTTTGCAGTTAGTGCCAAAAGCACGCACAGAACATAGATCATGCCTGTATCATGGGACCCTCCATGTGGTGACAGGGAGGGCTGCCCCATTGCCATCACTAAACAGTGAAAGCCATGTCATCACACTTGGCTTCCTTCTGGCTCAGAAAACTCCCTAGCTACCTTCCATTCTGCTCCTGCCAGTTCTGTCCCTAGGACATGCTGGGGCCAGAGCCTGCCTCCCTGCCCAAGGTTTGTCCCTGCTCTTGGCCATCCTGGCCCAGCCTTGGGGCTGCATGGTGCTTGGCCTGAGGCAGGAAAGTCTCTGCCACCCTGGGTCACCACCAAATGGGCTTTCCCCACCTGGGCAGTAGCTGTGAGCCTCATACTGGGAAGAAGAAAGAAACAGTACTGGTAAGAAGAAGGAAAGAATCTGTAAAAACCTCCCTTCCATGTTTGACTCCTCTTTCTTCAGGCTACCAATCCTGCCGGGAAGCTGTGGCTGCATACTACAACTGCCCGGAGGCACCACTGAAGGCCCAGGTACTGGTGCCCAGCCAAGGCGCTCCCACTGCAGTGCAGACAGGGTGCTGCTGCCTGCAGACCATGGGGCATGGGGGCCCTACCCTAGCTCTCCCTCCCTGCCCAGTTATAGAACTAAAGGCTAACCAAATCACCTTGTCCCAAGGTGGCCTCCTGCTGCTCTCATCCCTTCCCTGAGCCCTTCACCTCCACCTTGCCCTGAAGGAGGTTGCACTTTCCACCAGCTAAAGTTTTCCTGCTTTCTTTCAGGCTCAGGCACTGTCTTTTTGGCTGAGAAGCTCTACCTGGCAGAGCTGAGCCTGGATGTTATGTCACTCCTGTGTATCTGGAGTACTTCAGAGTGGCTGTGCTTCCCACTGACCTCTCTGTGCTCTTTGCAGGATGTCATCTTAACGAGTGGCTGCAGCCAGGCCATAGAGCTTGCCTTGGCAGTGCTGGCCAACCCAGGCCAGAACATCCTGGTGCCACGACCTGGCTTCTCCCTCTACAAGACTCTGGCATTGTCTATGGGGATAGAGGTCAAACTCTATAACCTCTTGGTAAGTGGTGGCAGGCCTGGAAGGGGCAGGCCAGACATTTCTCCTCTCAGAAATACGCTGGCCCTGCCTGGGAAGTGGGTGAAGGGGACATGAGTAACCCTGGGTGCCCTGGCGCACCTGACCTTGTGTGACAAGTCCGGTTCCTCAGTTCTTACTTCCCCTTCTCTTCACTTCACTAGCCAGAGAAGGCCTGGGAAATTGATTTGGAGCATTTGGAGTCTTTGGTGGATGAGAAAACAGCTTGCCTCATTGTGAACAACCCATCGAACCCCTGTGGCTCTGTGTTCAGCAAGAGCCACCTCCAGGAGATCCTGGCAGGTGAGCCTGCCTGTGTGTTCCTGGGGCCTGGGGCATGGTTGCAGTCTAGTGTCTGTCCCCATTGCTCATGTCTGAATCACTGCAGCACCATGGCCCAGGGCTTTGCTTCTGACTGACTCCACCTCAGGAATGAGGGCTTGCTCAGAGTGAAGGTGTTGCCTTATCTGGGCGAGAACATGTGGAGCATGTGTCTTCCTCAAAATCTCTGTGTGACTTGGACTGCTCATTTGTCCCATCTGGCTCTGCAGGGGTAGTGTTCACAGGAGCCCTGTGCTTCCTGAGCCCTGTCCTGACAGGGAGGGCTGTGCTGCCAGTCCCCACCAATTGGAGCAGAATTAGGCTCAGTCCAGGCAGGGATCCCCAGTGGTCAGGCTCTCCAAATGAACAGTCTGTAGGAGGAAGATAGGGATCCTGTGCCCTGAGACAAAGCTTCCCTCAGAACCCTGCCAGGCCCTGCAGCAAAGGGTAAGTCTGTTCCCGTGGAGGATGCAGGGTGGCCAGGCTGAATGCCCTCTCTCCCACAGTGGCATCAAGACAGTGTGTGCCCATCCTGGCTGATGAGATCTACGGAGACATGGTGAGTGTCAGTTGCAGTCCCTTGCACTCCCAATGCTACCTGTCCTTTTTGATGCATGTAATCCTTGGCCATGGCAGCCAGGTCTCTAGAGGTGAGGGACAGCTCCACTCCCCTGAGCCTGGGTCCATGCCTGGAGCTCCTAGTTCTTTGGTGCACAGTCCTAGGGGAACCTCCCATATCCAGCTTCCTTCCTCTTCCCAAACGGCTTGTTTTTATGTGAGTGCACTCACCATGTTCATACTTTGAAGCTGTGAGTTTTCACCATTGATTTCCCGTCACTTCCCTGCATCCCTTCTTGTTAAGCCTCATGCACGCACCCACAGTTCTCACAGTAAGAGGCAGGGACAGCCCTAACACAGTCTCCTGTCATAGGTATTTGCTGACTGCAAGTATGAACCCATTGCAACTCTCAGCACCAATGTGCCAATCTTGTCCTGTGGTGGCTTGGCAAAGCGATGGCTAGTCCCTGGCTGGCGGATGGGCTGGATCTTAATTCATGACAGGAGAGACATCTTTGGTAATGAGGTGAGAACCGCTGAGTGTTGCTGTCATGGCAACAAACTTGCAGAGTCTTCAGTATGTGGATCACCAGGTCTTTAACTGATACAGGCAGGTACTGCTCTTTTGCTCTCACGAGGGTGTCAGCCAGTTGTGTTTGTGTGCTTTTCTGCACCTCTAGGCTCTTCATGTCCTTTCCTTACTCCATCTGCTCCCAGACATGGCCTTCTACCCACATCTACCCTGTAACTCACTCCGTGTCTCTGCTGCTCATTAATATATGCCTCGTCCTTTTTCTGCGCTTCTAACTTCTCAAATAGCTCCAGTGTGCACTGAAAGTATTGCATGGCTTATCCAGCATGTGGAGTCCATGTGTAGTGTCTATGTGCTCTTACATGGTTTCTCTTAAAAGTAGAACAAAGCACCTTGCAGTGCTGCCAGTACTTTATCTGGCTATTTTTCAGCTGTGTTACAAGGACAACCATCTACTGCAGTGACCTTTCCACCTAGAAGGCTCTCTGCAGAGGAAGAGGGAGAAGAGAGGACCAAATGAGTGAGCAGAAAAGCTAATGTTGATTGTCCTTCCCTGGCTTTGGAAGTGTGGATTGTGGGCACAAACCTAAGGGAAATGCAAAGTTGTATTTGGAACAGCTCTGGCTTTATTTGTATTATCTATATTCCAGCCTGCTTTGAGTCAGATTGGGAAGCTCCAAAGGTTGTCTCTGTTGGCATTTCAATCTGCAACGGAAGAACAGAGAACGACACTGTAAATAGTCTGCTAAACCTGCCATATAGTCAAACAAATGTTCTTTAGTACTCTGTATGCTCACTGAAGAGAGGGGTGTGAACAGCTGTAGAAATACAGGAAGTGGGCCTTGCAGCTGTTCCTTTCCTTTAGGAAAGCATCATCTAAGCTGCAAATATGATGTTTTCTCAGATCAGGGATGGCCTTCTAAGACTGAGTCAAAGGATCCTAGGACCCTGTACAATTGTCCAAGGAGCACTGGAGCGTATCTTGCACCGAACACCACCTGAGTTCTACCACAACACCCTAAGCATCCTCAAGGTAAACAGGCTGTAACAGATCAAGAAGGTCTGTTGGAGGGAGTCCTTTCTCTCTAGTTCATCATTTTCTCCTCTTCCCCCCACTTGGAGGTGCAGTTTTGGCTGTGATTAGGATGGCCCAACAAATCAAATTCCAGCAGGAGACATTGTAACGGGCAGAAATACTGTCTGTGATAAGTTTCAGGCAGCCTAGCTCTGCAGCTGGAGCTGCTGACCCAGGGGATGGAATTTGGCATTGACTTGCTGAGCTCAGTTCAGTAACACATGCTGTACTCAAGGCCATGATCTCCCATGCTGTTTGCATTTGTTGTCCCTTTATTTGCAGTAGGCAAGCCTGTTCATAGTCCCAGTCCAGAGCTTGGCTTCCATTCGTTGAGCTGCTTCCTGGAATTTCTCCTGTTTTGAAATTTCTCCTTTTTGCTTTTTAGTCCAATGCTGACCTTTGTTATGCTGCCTTATCAGCTATCCCTGGCCTTCAGCCTGTCAGGCCTGCTGGAGCCATGTACCTCATGGTAAGTGAGGATCGCCAACACTCACACTAGGACGGGTTGCCAGAGCTAGTCGGTGTTTCAGATTGGTACTTGCCACCAGGTCTCAGTTACTGTGCATTTTCATATTGCCCTGTGCGGTAAATGCATCCCTTGGTCACTTTAGAAGGCCGGGACACGTCGTTCACTGCTCGCAGAGCAGAGGCCAGTACACTTCACTCACTTGCTCCTGCACAGAACTCCATGACTTGTGCTTTGAAAGACAAGGCTGTTTTACCCGGATATGAAGCCAGCTGCCAACAGGAAGCCCCTATACAACAAGGCAGATGATCATACCTCCCGTAGAAGATGTAGCCTTCTTCGTACTAGCATGCCTGTCTTCTGCCTGTGGTGTTGCCTCTTCTTCTGCCTTTTGCCACACCTGTTTGCTTTAAAGTTTATAATGTGCTGAAATTTCCTTTTTCATCTCATCAAGCTCAATTGAGACATTTACGACACTTTAACACATTTTTAATTTTTTTTATTTTTCCTTCTTTATTGTTGTCTCATAATGTCTCCAATTTTTCATTCACTCTTAAAATGTGGACTCAGAACTGGAGAGAATACTGTAGTATCTGTCTGACTAATTTCTCTAGATAAATCCTTATCGCTTGACCCTGTTTCCAGTTTTACCCAGAGCTACACCAGTCATTTTGCTTATGCTTTTTATGTAGAGGCACAGCTCTAAGATTCTTTCATACTTACTGTATTTCTGCAGTAGCTGACCATCTATTTCAAATTAAATCATGTGGTTATTTTTGATTTCTACTAGCTCTTTCAGAACTGCTTTATGCAAATTATCTCTCAAATTATCTGTTTAAGAATATTTTCATGAGATGTTTAAAATCATCTTTGTTTATAAAGGTCAGTCTGGATGGGGCCCTGAACAAGCTGGTCTAGGGGGTGGCAGCCCTGCCCATAGTGGAGGCATTGGAACTAAATGAGCTTTAAGGTCCCCTCCAATCCAAAACCATTCTAGGATTCTATAAACAAATGGCCAGAATAGCACTGTCTTTATGTGAGAGATGGACAGCTGCCTTCTTTCCAAATACAGAATAGAAATATTTATTGAAGATTTTAGCATTTTCATGTCATTTTACCAATTATATCATCCTACAAGGATTTATTTTGTTCATGATATTCTAGACCTTGCTATGTTTATTTTTATTTTAAACCAAAGCATTAGTTTTTTTCTTGCATGACAGAATTATTAATGCATATTGAGTTCTCTACCAAGCTCTGTCTCAAGGTCTTATTTATTCCTTTTCACTTTTAATTAGTTCCTGTGTCTTTGCTATCCGGTGTTTTTTTAAACTGACGCTGCATTTAACTGAAATTCCAGCTTTAGGTAGTTAACGAGGGCTTTTTGAGAAGCCCAGTTTTTATCTGTATGCTTCTGTCTTGCATCCCGGGTAGCCCAAATCATGAGCAAAAATTGAGAGTAGACAGCTGTACTTGACTGGGAAGTTGTTGGGCCGTATGTGTAAATAAGGACACTGTAGATAGTTTTGGTGCCGTTAATTGCCATGTTACATCCCTCTGCTGCAGGTTGAGATTGAGATGGAGCATTTCCCAGAGTTTGAAAATGATGTGGAGTTCACTGAGCGACTCATCTCGGAGCAGTCTGTGTTCTGTTTGCCAGCCACGGTGAGCCTAACACTGAGAGCCCCAAGGAGCTGCGAGGCCAAAGAATGGTGGGAGAAGCTGTAGGGGTTTGCATCCCTGAGTTCTGAGGACAGGCTGGGAGTTGTGTATGCAAGTGTCCTTCGTCTGTAATAGTGTGTAGGAGCTGGCTGCCAGCTCCAAGTGCTGTGCGTGGCAGTTTCTGGCTCACTAATGGCCCTCAGTCAGGCTGCCAGGATCTTCCCAGCTCCAGGCTTGCCCAGTGTTTCTCAGGCTGGCAGAGCTGTATCCCTGAACTCCATATACCCCCACACCTCCTGGCTGAAGATGCTCCCTCAGAGGACTGCTCCCCACCTATGTTTCTTTCCTCAGTCTGTTTCCAGTCTCCCACCCCTGTAGACATAGGGAAGGCTCAGAACATCTGTGCCTTGCATTCACTTCCAGCATTGGATATGGACAGGGCTTTAAGTATTCTCCAGCCCTCTCCTTCTCTAACTCCTTTCAGCCCATTCCCTACACAGTCTGGTCTGCATAGTTCACTCCAAGTCCTCTGGCCTGTCACCCTCAAAGCATCATGTCTACACAGATGGAGATGGGAGATTTGCTTGGAACAGGAAAAACAGTCTAAGGGAGCAAGAGCCAAGCCCTGCCATTCTACACTGACCATATTCATGTGCTGATGCAGCTCATGGTGCCGAGGCATGGCTCTAAAACTGGCATTATCCCAGGTAATCTGCCAGCTTCATCTTTTCTCATTTCAGTGCTTTGAGTACCCAAACTTCTTCCGCGTAGTGATCACCGTACCTGAGGAGATGATCTTGGAGGCCTGCAGTCGCATTCAGGAGTTCTGTGAGATGCACTACCAGGGTACTGAGGGGGCCCAGGATCTGGAGTGTGACAAGTAGCTACAGCTGGCCCCCTGCCTCTGTCAGGCTAGACCTTGTATGAGGCAGCAGCCAGGCAGGCAAGGCTGCTTCCAGCCAGCCCCACCTCTCCCTGCCTGTAAGCAGCCACCGTCCTGCTGCTTCACTTTTTGTGCTCCACAGACTCCTCAGCATTATGGGAAGAAGAAGCCACTTCTCTCTTCTCCTCCACTACAGCTTGCATATCCTCTTGCTTCCAGTCTCCCATGTCTCCGTAGACTCAGCATCTGTGCCCTGTCTTGGTCTGTGCTGCCTGCGAAGCAGCTGCAGGCAGGTGCAGAAGGCTGTTCCTGGGTCGGGCCCTGTGGCAAAGGCCCTGTTGGCCTGTGGTTCCTGTGCTGGCCACGCTTCCCCTTGGGGTCAGGTGAAGGCTGCTGTCTTGGAGGATAAGAGAAAAGTACCCACCTGTCACTTCCCTATGTTACCTTGAGAGGCCAGAGCTCTTTATGCCGAGCCCTTTGTGTGATAAAGGGAGTAAGTTATTGTAACTTTTTTTATTAATAAAGATTCTGACATGGCAGTCCTGTACTGTCCTACTGTTGCGCTAGGTTGGGCTTGGTCACTGTGTGGGTCACCTTTGCTCACCCCATGGTGTTGCAGTGCCCCAGGCATGTCCCTGCCTGCCCAGGGCCATCCTGTGTGCCAGCAGGGATGTGGTGAGAGTGATTCAGACCCCCAAAGGAACCCACCAACCCTGAGAGCAGGATGGGCCCTGCAAGCTTGGCACAGACTGGAGCCAGCCCCTGCTGCCCTGATGATGCTGGCAGCTCGCTGTGGCAGCCCACTGTGGCAACCTGCCCACTCCCCTCAGAACAGTCCTGTTTGCACCTTCTCCTTGACCCTCACAGCCTCCTCCACTGTGGACCCCAATAGAGCAGCGGGTGCTCTGCTTGCTGCTGCAGGGAGGTAACTGTCCCCAGGACTGGAGCCAGCCATGCCTAAGTACTCAAGGCTGGGGCAGCCACACATTTCCTGCTCTAGTGGTGAATCATGGGGTGGCACCCCATGGCTCATACTGTACGTGGTGTTTGTGACATGCCAGCGGTACCAGGGTTACTGATTGCTGAATACGTCAGCTCCATAAAGTAATAAGGAATTGGTGGCCTGTTGTCTGTTCATGTGGTGGAAATGGGAGGATGTAACAACTAGATGATAATGCCCATTGCAACACGTGTTCCGGTGAGCTGCTGAGGAGCCATTTCTGGAACTCACAGAGGTGCAACTTGTGGAGTGTGTCACATTGCCACCTTCAGCTCTGTTCACCTGTCCTCCCACAGAATTGGGATTCACAGGTCAATCCTGCCTCCCCAATGACAGGAAAAGTGAACTAGCTGTAGATTACACACTGCCAGTCCTGCCAGGTTCTGTAGCTGTCTCCTTGTCTCCCCTTACTTGCCCAGTACAAAATCTGGGTACCAGTACTCCATTAGAGGGGAAGTGTCTAAATGAGAAAGACAGCAGTGTATGAAAAGGTCTTTGACATGTCAGCTAAGTGTCCATGCTACATCTTTTCCTTTCAAAGAAAGCAATCCCAGAACAAAAAGAGAGGGAAGCTGGGGCTATGGGTGAACGGCACACAGCTTCAGAGATTTCATGTCATTAGACCTTCAAATAGAGCTGAATAACCTGAGTTGCTTAAGACGAAACATTGACAAGTAACAAGCAGGGTGGTGCATGAAGGGTCTGTTGGGCCAGGAGACCTTTACAACATGATGTTGCTGCATTGTTATGCCATCTTGAACCTACTACAGCTTTCAAGTTCCATCTGCTTCCTTCAACTCTTCTCTATGTACCTTAGGTTCTGTGGCTTTAATCCCCGTTACTAATAAGCAGATCCTGGTTTTAGAGAAAGCCGCTCCTTTGAGATTGCTCTTCCTTCAGGAACCCCTTTTCTTTCAGAGTCCCCGCAGAGATGTCTGTTAACATGAAAATATTCTGCAATAATTAACACAATCCTGTTTCTTTTTGACCCAGCAGCATTTGGCTGGGAAGGCTGAGAGAGACAGAGACAGAGGCATATATATACCTCATAAATCTCAGGATATTTAGATTTCTCAAGGCCACATCCTCCACTGTCATCTTTGGTAAACATAACACTGCCTTTTGACCACACCTGGTTTTTCCCTGATGCAATAGCAAACTAGCATTAAACCACAAATGTGCTGGTATCATTTTTCAGGTATTATACTCACAGATGCTTTGCGTCATAGTGTGGGTGTAGGCTAGAGCACCCTGCCAGCCATACAAACTAGCCTAAGATGGACTTTGGAGATACTTTGTGCCAAAGAAAACCCCTTCAGCACTGAGAGCAAGGAAGAAGTCAAGACACGGGTCTGAAGCTGCTCTTTGGGGATGCTCAGACAAGATCTGCAGAGCTATAGCAGAACTGCTGCAGTGCCCTTATAACTGATTGTGGGAAAATAAGGGAAGATTGGGAAGGAGGATTGTAAACACACTCAAGTGTCTTGCAGGTGGAGTGTAGAAAAACACATATATTATAATTGTTGTTTAGTCTTGTATGTTTGGTAAGTGGTACATCTGTGTTTAGATAACATAGGCCTGTGCTAGACTTAGAACCACCCCATTGAATATGCTTGACATTCTGCTCTGCTACAGTAAAGATCAAATCTCAGTGGTAAACTATGCCTGTAATAATCCCTGATATACATGTGAAAACATCAGGTTTGGTGATCCTTGAGCATGGACCGGACTCCACAGTGCTGGCATCCCTGTTTGTGTGCCTCTGCCTGGGTCCTGCTTTGAGGATCCCCTGGTTGGTGAGGTAATGGAAATAAATTTACTCTGCTCTGCATTTCATCTGTGGTTTTGTGGTTGTTCCTGCATCCTGCCTATGCCGGCTCACACAACGATCCACAGCCATCCTCCCTGTCTTAGCTGGGGAGCAACAGTGGTATACACTGGCACAGGCTTGCAGTGTGCTTCTGCTTTTTCTGTGCTGTCTAGACTGGCCATGTTTAGGATTAGGGTGATCTACCTCAGCTTTGGGGACCTAGGCAAGGAGACAACCTCATGCCTAGTGCTCTTTTTGGGAAAGGAAGGAACTTCTCCACTTATGGGCAATGCAGGTGAAGTGTACTAGTCCTCAGCTTCCAAAGGGGTTGGCAGTAGGTTCAACCCTGACAGGGAAATCGGCAAGCTGGGCTAAATTGCACCTGCCAGCAGTGAGATCATTAGCTCCCCCGGGTACTTTAGGAACCTGAATGCAGCCCAGCTCCTGGCTCTGGCCTCACCCACTCCCTCTTCCAGTAGCCCTGCCTGCCTTCAGCAGGTCTGTAGACCGGAGAAGACCTGACGGTCTTCCTGCCTTGGGGGCCATGGCCTTTGGCTGCAAGAGCCCATCTACACTAGCCTGCTCTCTACCATCATGTAGCCATGCTGTACACTCGCAGTGGGAAGATACGGTTTTCACTGATCTGGACCCAGGATGGTTGCAAGGAAGCAGTCTGGGGGATGATGGTGGAAGCCCTGGTGAAGCAGAGCCCAGCCTTTCCAGGAGCTCAGGTAAGGCTTGAGCATTGCACAGCAGTGGAACCCCAAGGGAAGGTGTCTGTGAAAGACTTGGTATGTGAGGCCTAGCACATAACCTTGTTCTCCCAGGATGTGCTGCTCTGTCAGCGGCCAAAGGAGCTGACCTGCTCTGGTGGCATTACCCGCCAGAGGCACACAGAGGTTTCCACAAGCATGAGAAGTGGCCAGGGAGAGACTGTGGATGTAAGAGGAGGTGGCAGCAGTGGGCTGGGAGACAGTACTTACTTAAGGTGACTGGGAGGGATTTTATAAACCAGAGTGGGAGAGTGTAGAGGAGCTCCGCAGGAGAAGGAAGGCTTAGCATGGTCAAAGTCATACTGTGGACAGGACAGCCACATAAGACACATCCTCAGCAGGGTTCCAGTAGCTAGAAGGCACCTACCAAGCTAGCTAAGCTTAACAGCTGGTCAGAACAAGGTTGAGGTTGTAGGTTCTACACTAGCCTTCAGCCTCTGTCCCCAGCACTGGGAGAACCTCCTGAGGGGCAGAAGCACTGGGATCTTCCTCATGGTTTGGCTGTCTGGCATGGGCTCTTACAGTGCTGGGAGCCCAGATCTATACCAGCCCTTTGCTTTGTCATGTATTGTCTTCGGTTTCCTTATTTGCCTTGGGTCAGTGTTCCCTGAAGCTTTGCCAAAACAAAGAGGTGTTGTCAGTAAGTCTGAATTACTTATTTCCTGGATGCCTGACCGAAGTAGTTGGTGCTAGGACAGGGTCTTCTGCACTCCAGTGCATTGCATGGGCTATGCATGCTTCAGGTCATGCTTCAGGTTGCTGTTGTTTCTCTCAACTCTAAACTAGCTGTTCTGCTCCAAGCTTCAGTTCCTGTGCTGATTTCCAGTTTTAGATTGCCTATGTATGTAAAGAAGGAAGAAGCTGACCAGTGAAATTAATTCAAAAGTTGAATAAATACTTTTTTTTTTCTTACTATTTTTTCCATTTCTGTAATGTGTTGGTAAAGTATTATGTGACCTTCGTCTTTCTCTCATGTTTTCTCATTTTCCTGTTCCCCTGCCACTTGATATTAGAGTGCTGTCTTACAATGAAGACATAAAAGGGAGCATAATGTTTGTTGTTCCGGAGCCAGAGGTTTCCTCCTTCAAGTGTCACAATGTGCAGGCCTCAGGAAGTACAGTGTGCCAGACCAGTTTGCCCTCCCAAATCTCAAATCCAAGGAAGAGCACGTTCTCCTCCTTTCCGCAACTGCTCATGCCACAAAGGATGCCTTGTGGAAAGCTCAGACAGATAACTGGAACGTGGCATCTACACAAGTGGAAAAATCTGCTCAACCCTATGAAAAAAATGACTGCACAGTAGTTTTCAGTGCTGTCATAAAGCCTACATATTGATGCCAAAGGATCAGCATATCTTGGGCAAACTACATACAGCTGGAACAGAAATTTTGATACATCTTTGTTCATGCAGCTGTTGGCCAGGGAGGAATAATGCTTCAGGAAGAGCCACTCAAGTGGCGTGGCCTTTACAAAGGTTTTCTACCACCTAATGACATACAGGTAAATCCTGTGTGTCAGTGCAGGGCATGGGAACACATAGCGGAAATCCAGGTTCCACTGAACATTGCACAGTTCTCCACAGGGCCCTACCTGGATCACTGCCAACTTTTCACCTTGTTTCCCAGCCCAGGGTTACCAGGGCTTGACCATCTGTGTTTGCAATGCAGCAAGTGAAAGGGAACGTGACCTGCCCCATTCAGATTGTCCCTCCTGCTGGAAGGACCAGCCTTGCCCAGATTTTTTCTTTTGCTGTCTCCTATACTCCACTTGCCCTGAGAGCAGCAGTGAGTTCCTCGGGAACAGAGGACACCATTAAGAGGTCTATATCTCTCCAGACTGTGTGATAGAATCTATAAGATCTGGAATAGGAATGACCCAAAGCAACTGTCTCTGTGTGGAAGTATTTCTCTTACGCCCAGTGCTGCCCTGTTTCACTACCTTACCTGGCACAGTCCCATTGCAGCTCCAGCACCCTTGTGAATCATTAACAGGCCAAGTCCAGCTGCTCCTTTCACAGACTGTCCTTTCACACAGTTTTCTTTCCCAGCCCCTTAATGTTTAATTCAAGCAAGGTACAGACAGAGAAGAGTCAAAAAGATCTTATGTGAATCTGCATCTGCTGACAACACGACAAGCAGCCAGAACAGTAGTAGGAAAATATGCTCTATCTCTGCACTCATGGTGGGCAAGCCGGCCCTCCTTGCAACTTGTTTGTCCTTTGCTCTGACACTCTACAGACATCCCTGTTCCTGCTTTTACAGGCAGCAGTCTCTTTTGAGGCTTGCAACAGGAGTTAAAAGTATCTCTCAGTCTCCTTCATGAACTTTCTGGCCCCGCTCCTTTACTAGCAGCACCTGGTCATTTGCACCCCTGCAAGAAACTGCTATTCCTGTACTTTTTGCTTAGTGCAGGGTGGAGTTTTCTAGTTTAAGGCTGGTCAAAGTAGGCGGGCAGTGTAGAGCAGTCAGTCCTAGAGCTGGGATGTACACGAAGAGGACAGGAAGGGGCAGGCACAGGTGTAGGTAGGAGCTAAGTACACGTGTATATGAGACCCCAGCATGAAGGCAGAGCGCCAGTACGTGAATGCACAGTTGTTCGTGTGACTGCCTGGAGGTGTGTGTACCACAGCAGTGAACGTGTGTGAGGGCAACTTTGCTTGGATCAGGTCTGGTGGTGCTTCAAGAGGACTTGTTAAGGTGAGATTTTCAACCATTTCTTGGTATTTAGCGTGGATGCTCTTGATGCCAGCAAATTTTGACAATTTTCTGCAGACAGAAGCTGTGGGTCTGGCTAGAGGGTAGTTCCTGCTTCTCCAGACTGTTTTCTCAGTGCCCCTGCTCAGCTTTTCCCACTAGTGACAGTCATGCCAGCTGCTCACTTCTGAATGGGCAGATGACTTCTAATTCTGCAGAAACTGACCAGCCAAATTAAAGCAGCATTTGAAAAAACTATGAGCAACCATCAGTGCCATCAAAGACCAGTGACTGGGGCTTCTCTGGTGCCAGATCTTCTTTGCCATACTGCTGCCATTACAGCAATGGGGAACCTGTACAGGTCTGGAGAACTCACTCAGACTGGCAGAGCACTCAACATTAGTTTGCCCAGCACAAGGTATTATTGGACTGTAACTGTCTCACACCTGCCACAGACATGCACAAGTTCAATAAACCTGTTATCTGGGGATATGGCGCCCAGTGCTGAGTGTGTTTCATGGGTACATTTCCCTTGGGCTTGTTGCTTTCTGTAATGCCTTTCCAAGGTCCCTGTGTGTTTCTGGAAAAGTGTAAGACTCTGCTTTTTTTTTTTTTGAGACTAGCTGCTCAGGCAGTATTTGCTGTGGGAGACTCTAACATGGTGACACTGGATTGTTGTACTTTTCGGTAGTTTCTATATTGCATCCTTTGTGCCCTGAGATTCTTTCAGTTCTTTCTGCTCTCAGCCAAATCTTGGCTCATCTCTGTTAGCACACAGTAACAGTGTGCTTTTCTTGTTCTGCAGCTGAGATTGTCTCAATCATTCCGGGCTGATCTTTACTTGGCAGCTCTGTGAGGGCTTCATATTTTCATTTTTGCAACATGAAATTAACTCAATCACTAGTGACTCTCGATGTTTGCTGTAGAGAAAATGTGGCTAAACTTGAGACCTTAGTTTAGAAACATCCCAGCTCCCATGACTGAGAAATACGGTGGTGAAAAATAAGGTTATATAATTAGTATTTCTCTCATATTAGGGAATGTATGATAGATAGTATAGTATGATGCTGTTCTTTTATTCCACTTCATCAGGCACACAACTCATTTCAGTCCTTCTACCCTCTGTGGAACAGACTTGTGAGGGCAACAATTATCACTATTTCTGATATAAGAGTGAAGAAGCTGTTGAAACTCTGGTCTCACATGAGGTCATTTCTATCAAAAGCAGTCACTCTGTGAAATGTCTAAAACATCCAGCTATCCCACCCTGATTTGATTCAAGATAAAAGTTTACTTTTGTTTCCTGAAAAAACCTGATTCCATTCTCATACTCAGGCAATTCACATGAATTCTTCCAAAGAAACAACTGTTTCTGTGGTTTTAAATCTGCCTGGGTATCTATCTTCATGCCATTGTTCATGTCTGCTCAACAGAGTTTTTCTCAATTAATAGCTTCTGGCTATATTCCAGGAACTCTGTCAGGAGTTAGAATAACAATATTAATGGTGCCAGATGGAAGTGATATCATCAAAGTTCATTTGGAAGCCAGGACTTTTGGTAAACACCATATTCATTTGCAAGGAGGAAGCTGATATATCCCTTACTTTTACTACAGTCTTTGTTTGCAGCTCTTCCTAGGGTTGGTCCAAATAGCAACCTCATTCAGCTCCTCATCAGAGCTGAACACTACAGGCCATTTGTGTAACCAAAAAAATCAGAGGGCTTCTTGTCCAGGAGACCGGAATGATGTGGTCCCTCACTAAATGCAGAGCCCCATCCTTGCAAGACATTACTAAAGTAAACTTCATATTGTGGTAGCACCTATTGGCAACAACCAGGCTTACCCATTGGACTGGGTATTGTCCTCACTCTGAGAAATTATAATTGCTGCCTTATAAACCCTAAGCTCAACACAAATGCACAGCAGGTAACTTAGATAAACAAGCCAATTTATGCATATATGTTGGAGGCACAGATTAGTACTGTTCCTAGTTGGTTAGCAGCAGTGACTGTACCTGAAAATCTAAAACATCAGTACTAGAGGAACCGAAATCATGGGAGGAGGCACCCCCATGCAAAATAGTCTGAAAGCTTTGCTGCAGAGGAAGACTTGGGGCATAAGGAGGAGGGAAACTTTGGGAACATTTGTAATTACTGTGGATCCAGATGACATGGCAAGCATGTAGCAGGGAAGCAGTGTCTGCATTGCAGCTGGTTGAGTCATTTTATACCTCTGCCGCTTGAGTAGGGGGGCTGCTGTTCTGCATGGGCATGGCTTGCTTGAGTTTTGTGCAATTGCGGACTGCACAAAAGCAGTATACACAGCTGTAAGGGCCTGGGCGCAGATGCTGCTCTGTCCAGGATTAACATCTTGCCCTGAAGGCCCTGCCCTCTCTGTCCTGTCTTGCTGTGGATTTCCCTGGAAGGACTGATGATGACTAGGAACCAGAAAAGTTTTTCAATTTTAGTTCACCTTGGAAAATATAAAGCATCTGCACTAGCAAGAGAGGTGTGCCTCCACTGTGGCACAGCTAAACTGCCAACCAGGCAGATGGTGATGGGGAGCACTCCATACTGCCTGGGCTTCAGTGCTGCCCAAGGAGCCTGTCCCCAGGGGTGGCCCATGCTGCAGATGCCCAACCTGTATTTGAGGCAGAGTCAGGCACTGCTGGGGGACAAAAGGAGAGTGCACAAGACAGGAGTAATTGGCAAAGTGTGCTTTAATGTACTTAAAACAAAAAAAAAAAGAATTCTTTCTGCCTCAGATCCTATCTTTAATGGTGTAGTTCCTGCAGATTCCTGTGCCAGCTGGTATTCAGGCTATGAATTGTCTCTGGCCATGTCCCCAATGGCATGAAAATTATTAGACATTTTCCAATAATTCAGTCATCCTCCACAGGCAGAAGAGAGGTTTAGTGTATGAAACAAGGAGCCAGCTTTGGGCAGACCTTTGAGTTCAACTAGCACATTCTTTTGTACCTCTTCTTATAAAAGACCTATAGGATGAGTGGGGTTGGAGGGAGGGATAGCAGGTGACGGACTTTAAAAAGGAGTTAGGCTAAGAAGGGGGTTAGTAGAGCAGGTAAGCAGTTAAGCCCGCCTACACAAAGATAGAAAAGATAAACCCTTGTGGGTCTTTCTAGCAAAATTATCTACAAAGCTCTGTCTGTGGAGGAGATATTGTTGTGCTTGGATTTATTACAGTGCCAAGCTTCTTCATTTGCTATGTGAAGTTTTGCCAGTGGTGACAATAAGTGTTTCCTGAAACTTCAAAAGCAGTATAATCAAAACAAATGGAAACCTACATTGTATGTTTACAGCATTTTGGCATAAAAATAATTGTAAATATTGGTCAGAGTAGGCGTTTAAAAGTAACAATGTGAAACTGTTGAATTCTCCACAAAAAGCAGGGTTTTTTGCATCTTTCTTTCATAAAAATTGCCAGGATCATTTGCAGGGATTATGTACACGAAGTACACATTTGTGTGTATGGACTTACTTCAGTGCACTCAACTAGCTCTTAAACTTTGATAAAAGTGCAGACAAGCTTTTCAGTATGTCCTAAGATTACATTAGAATGGCTTACTGACAAGCAGTGGTTTTGCTGCAGAAAACCTTCAGCCCTGCAGTACTTATGTCCTTTGCAAAGACACCTCGTGCGGTGGTTGTCAGAGTGTCACTAGTAGTGTGGCAGCTTTCCAAAACCCTGTGCCTGCAGAGATATGCACAGGAGCCTGATGCACCACATCCTGCCTTTTCATCATCTTGTGATGCTGAACTTCCTCTGTCTCCGCAGGTCCCTTGCAATCATGGTGAAGTCTAGAAGAGTGCAGGTGCTCCTGATTCTGGTAGTTCTGTCCTTCCTTCTGATCCACTTCCTACCCTGCAGCAACAATGCCCGCATGGAAGAAAAACCTTCTCCTGTCCACATCCTCATTCTCTCCTCCTGGCGGTCAGGATCTTCCTTCACTGGACAAATTTTCAGCCAGCACCCCAGTGTCTTCTACCTGATGGAACCTGCGTGGCACGTGTGGGTTACGATGTACCAGAACAGCGCCAAAGTCTTACACATGGCAGTGCGGGACTTAGTCAGGTCGGTCTTTCTGTGTGACATGTCCGTGTTTGATGCTTACATGTCTAGCCAGAAGAAAAAGTCTGATTTATTTCAGTGGGAGACGAGCCGAGCCTTGTGCTCCCCACCTGCCTGTGACTCATTCAGCCGCAGTGACATAATCACAGCAGGCAACTGCAAAACAATCTGTGGCAAGTACCCATTCAGCAAGGTGGAGGAAGCTTGTAAAACCTATAGCCACGTTGCCATCAAGGAAGTTCGGTTCTTTGACCTGAAAGTTCTCTATCCCCTTCTCACTGATCCATCCCTGAACCTCAAAATCATTCACTTAGTACGTGATCCTCGGGCTGTGTTCAGGTCCCGAGAGAATACAATGGCAGACCTGAAACGTGACAGTAACATTGTTGTGGGGTCTCAGAAGACAAAGGGAGAAATGGGGCCCTACAACACAATGCAAGTAATCTGCAAAAGCCATGTTGAGATATACAAGGCAGGAAGTCAGGCTGTTCCCAGCTTCCTGAAAGACCGGTACCTGCTGGTTCGCTATGAAGACATTGTCAGAGACCCGCTAGGAAGGGCTGCTCAGATGTACAGGTTTGCAGAACTCCATTTCACACCAGAGCTTCAGAAGTGGGTCCACAACATCACCCATGGGAAGGGTCATGGAGCACAGGCCTTTGATATTGGGTCAAGAGATGCGCTGAGAGTATCCCAGGCCTGGAGAAAGACACTTCCCTTCCAGAAAATAGAGAAAGTGCAAAATGTCTGCAAAGATGCAATGGATTTGCTGGGCTACCGGCTTGTTCAGTCTGAAGAAGAACAGAAAAATATGTCTCTGGATCTTTTGTTTGCCCAGAACTCCTCTGAGTATCAAAGTTTGAAGGCAGGAAAGCTGGCCTCTACACCTACTCTCTGAAGGCTGCGGAGCGCAGAACTGTTCACTAGAGCAAAAGAGGACAGAGGTGTAGGCATAAAAATGTAAGAGTGCGTGCCTTGATGTGCATGGATGCAAGGACAAGTACTACAAGAACCCTGACTACATTCAGGAGAGCTCTCAGCAGCACAGGGTCACTCTCCAAGACCCCCGGAGATTCAGCCACAATGGAGACTAAAGTAATGCAAGTTTGTTTTCTAAATTAATTACGTTTAGGTTGGAGCATACGGAATGCCAAAGGAGTAGGACCAGACAGCGGAAGCTCAAACCCCCCAAAGACCACAGCTGAAGACTAGGAGATCCACATGGAGCAATTGCACTGCAAAGGAAGAGGAAATATAAAAAGAAGCTGAATAAAGAGAACATTATTCGTCATGCTGCCATGCAGGATATGTAGTGCCAGAAAAGATGCAAGGATGACCAGACTTTTGGTTTTGGGAAAGATGTTGGGTTTTGTTTGGTTTTTTATGGTTTTTTGGGGGTTTTTTTTGAATGGTTGAGTTTTCAAGTCCAGTTTTCCTTTTGCACTATTCATGTGCCTCAGTATCTAGCCTTGATGGCAAAGCTGGGGAAATGTTTGTGTTCACTTACTGTATAATGGGAAAATGGAATAAACCGGCTATTGTTGAAAATAAAAACTCCTGGGTTTTCATGTGGGAAACCATTTCTGGGATTATGTGAATCCATTTATTTTTTAGCTGAAATAATTCTGTCTTCTAGCTTTCAAACCCAAGAACAGCTGTTTCCCTGCGAATTCCCACAGTCCACATGTGTGACAGAAGAATTCATGCTAAGGTTAAGATCCTAAAGACAAGGTAAGGACACAGATTCCATTGGCATAAATACCGAAACTGGAAAGATAAGTTTATGGGAGTGGATTGAAGAAGCCAAGAGAAGATCAGGAAGTTATCCTATTGAAATAGTTGGTGAGAGTATTTCTTGTCTTAGAGCACAAAAAAAAATGTTTGATGGACTATGCCATTCTCCCACCTCCAATGCGAATACATAGTTCAAACCTGAACAGAATTGTTTTCACCTGGTTTTAACAGTTTTCCAGAAGACAAGGGGAAAAACTTGCTACCAGATTAGGGGAGGAGTGGAATGCCTACAGATACCTCTTTCTGAACATCCTCTTTCATGTGTAAACTACAGAGTCCCTTTAACATGCAGCTACAGAACACTCGCTACCTTAGCAATATGTCTATCTGTATTCCTAGAGCTAAACCCCTAATCCCTGAAAAGGGTGGGATGTTGCATTATGGAAATAATAGTCTTATTACTAGGGATCATGTTGATGAATGACAAAATCCATACTGAGCAGGCAGCACTGGCATCATGGTAGTAAGTTCACTGAAAGCAAGGCATCTTCCTTTACACTGTGTTTATGCAAACTTAGGGCAGGCAAGCTGACATAGAGAAGTGGGAGTTGTACTGTGCCAGAGAAGCACAGAGCCAATGTTTTTCTATAATTATAGTCCCTTTAAAATAGACTTTAGCATATACAGCCAAAAGCAGGTAAAAGCCCATTCTTACTGAAGTTAAAGAGCTTCCTGCTTTAAGTACCAAGAAGCCTGATTGTGAGCAAAAATAGACTCTTTTCACTACATTGCTAATTATCTCTACATTAACCAATGTCAGCTTGAGTGGCTTAAGTTTTATTATGAATACTTGTTTTCAGTGGACTCAATTCTGTGTATCAAATGTTTACCTGAACAAAAACCTTCATAGTGTTTCCAGTCAGGGAAAAAATGACGTGAAAGTAACATATGGTGCATTTCCTTAATGTACTGTTTTGAAAATTACTTTCGCTTCTGCTTCCTAAGCTTAATCAGAGAAAATGCAGGATTGATTTCAGTATATCTTTATTACAGTCCTTTAGGTATGCTTCTTCAATACAACAATTTGTATGCTTTTCTTTTTTTCTGGGAACAGCAAAGTCTGCTGCCACTCTGGTCACATGAAAATTTAAAGTTGTCTTAATGCGAGCAAAGATGACTTAAAATACTTTGTGGAGGAGGAGAAAGAAAACCCAACAGAAACCCCCCAAAATCTCAAGATGCTGCTGACGACGTGTAAAACTATGACTACATCCTCTGGCATATGCAATAAAGATCACAGAAGTTTGTTTAGAAACAAATGTTAAGTTTACATTGTACAAGTTCAGAAGAGTAAACTCTGTTTTTATACCAATGAAATGTAAGATGGAGAAGTCTCCAGTCAAAAGGACGCTTAAAAGCTGACTCTGTGGTATTCCTGTCTGCTGCTCTTCAAACTGGTGCATACAATGAGTGTTTCACAGGTAACTCTAGTTATGAAAGGGCAGAAATCATTTGATTTTGATGAATGCTGGTTAACTCTAAAAGGAAGCAAATAGGAAATACCCAAATTCCAGATAATAGTTGCAGACTCAGAATTACTGGCTGTAGAATTGTCTTTAACTCAAAGTCCTTGTATGTGCATTGCCACTTTGCTTACTTTTCCAGGTATACAAATATTGCTGCTCCAGGCAATAATAGAAAGAAACTTCTTTGAGCTACAAAAAGAACCTTCCTGACCTTTTGTGATAGCACACACCTCATTTGAACATGGAAAACCAAACGGTCTGCAGCATGCTGAAAGGAGCATAACTGTGTTGTAGGTAAGACAAAGCACAGAAAACAAGGATTTTTTTCATGGGAAAAAGCAGAACCAGAAGTAGAACCATATGATATGGTGTAATCCCTGGGTCCTCCAGGTTTTAACCTGGTAAAAAGAGATCTAGACCCATGTGCCTGCACAAGCAAGTGAATCCGTGGATAAGCAGTGCCTTTGAGGAGTTCATAGCAGATGAAAGAGGGCAACCTTGAGTAAACTGTGGTCTTTATGTCTTAGTTCCTACACCTACTGAGCGCACCAAGTGCTTATGGAAAGATTCTCAGCATTGGACAGTGTGTCCATACGGCTCTGCAAAGGTAAAAACACGGTATGTGGACTCCAAAGTCTGCACTGCATGTTAGACTAATTGCCCCAATAAGACAAACTCGCTCTTAAAGTAAGTGTCACTTGGAATTATAAAAAGATATAGTAAATCTGACCATGTTATATTGCAGCTACTTAATATGTTCTACCTCTCACTTTGAATTCTAGAGCAGTTTTGCTGAACAAGACAATTACAACACTATGGTGCTGCTGAGATGTGTACATCGCCCAAGCTAGAATGGGAGTTTTCGGCCGCAAGAGGCGACAGGTCACCTGTTCAAGACTGTGGTTATCAGCAATACTTGGATTTCAAATCAAGCTGGTAACATTTCTAATTTTAAAAAAATCTTATTACTTTATTTGCTATGTTGTCTTGCACTCTCTCATTAAGTGCTTGTCTGGCTTCCACACAAATCTCAACTGTTCCAAGTCTGAATAGCATGACTATGCCAAATAATTCTCTTTTTCAGTCCAGTGAAACAGTGCATAGTGCTGTTTTAGCATTTATTTGGTTACATTGGTTAATTCCTTGAATAATCAGTAGGTGTTGCAGTGGCTTCCTGAAACAGCAGTCTCATTATATCGTTATTTATTTTCAGTGTAATTTTAATTTGGCTTAAAATCAGCCATTTCCCAATTCACCTTAATTTTCTGAGTGCCACAGTGCAATAAACTAAAGACCCAAAATGTTAACTCTTTAGAGAGAGAGAAAAAAAAAAATCTTCACCTTTACCAGCCCATTTTATTTTATCAAAAGAACGAATTCCAGATTTTTAGGACTCACTTCAAATAATATTAAAATAAGTGACCAGAGCACAATTTCAGGCTAAAAGTACCGAGTTTTTCAGATTGCGACGGTATCCTAGCAATAGTGTTCTCTCTCAAACACAACTTAGGTGATAGATACGCAACCTCTGATTTTTCTTTCTTAACTTTTATTTCCTACTTCAACTGTTACTCATAGCCCTGAAAGCTGGTGTACTTTTCCCAACTAGAATATACGGCCTGGTACAGGTGTTACTTTGCTTGGATTAAAGCAGCTGCACCTCTTGGATCTGCAGAGATGCAAAATAGGCCTTTTAATTAAAAAAAATTACTTTAAAGCATTTCTGAAACTTCAGAACTTTGATCAAATTTTCCACTGCATTTCTGAAATTACTATTAAATTCACGCAACCTACTAGATCAGTCGTCCTCTTGTTAACTCTCTCTAAATACTATCCGCTTTGCTACATTTTCAGCTCCAAATTTTGCTATCAATTTATTTCTGACATGTTCATCATCCTTTTGCAATTCTAAATCATCCTCTCTGCTCCATACAGGGTACCCATCCAAGCGCTGCCCTGTCTGCAGAAAGTATGAAGTAGCCTCCACATCACCGCTGTTTTTCAGAAAAGCCTGTGTAACAGTGAACAGGTCCACAGCAAACTTCTCCATGAAGTGCTCCATAGTTTTTACTACTCGTCCCACCATACTGGAAGAAGAACAAGTGCTTTTTGGTCTTTCTTGCCTTTGTAATTTAATGTCCGGGAAAGCAGAGTCCTCCGGCCCAGTTTTCAGATCAGATGCTGTTTCTCCAGGGGACCTTCCCACTCCATCTTGTGTAGGAAGTTCTGCAACATCCGTAGAGTCACTTTCTGACTAACAGTAAGAGAAGTGGCATCGCCAATTAGACATGGTATTTTCTGGCAAATCTTTTACCATTGCAACCAACCACCTTTCATTCTGACTCCACGGTATATTAAAACCTCAGAAATTACTAGGCATAGTAAAAGTTAGTGACTGAAGTGAAGCCGTATCTGTTAATGAGACTGTACATGATCACAGAAAAGCATGAACTATAAGGAAGAATTTGAACAAACTAAGTATAAAAGGCAAAAGTAAGTGTTGATGCAACTGCAGGAACGTTTTTTGCCTGAGGTGAAAGGATGACTTCCATCTGCCAATACAGGTTTTAACGAGACAACCCCCATCACATAAACCTTCTCATGTTAACTCGGGCAGGGAATCAAGAAAAAATGCACCAGTGAAGCACCATTTATCGCAAACCACGTAGGTAACAGGTCACAAGGAAGCTCCCGTTTAGCCACAGCAGAAGGGATATCGCGGTGCAAACTCATTTCATGTGTTAATCGTGAGTTTCTATCGTGCCGGCTGTGACACCGGGGAAGGCCTGCCCCGAGCCGCTCGCGCGCAGTGACGGCTGCAGCAGCACTGCTGCTCCCCAGGCTGGCCCCGGTCGCTCACCTCTGTGCTTTCGAACTCCCGATTAGCTGCCGCGAACAGACCCCTGATCTGCGTGGGATCCTCCGTCTGCGGGGGCTCTGCGGAAACACGCGGGCATCGTCTGCCGGGCCTCAGCAGGGCCCAGACTCACGCTCGTTCCCGCCACCACGCCCCCTCGCAGCCCTCCCCCGCCGCGGTGGACCCCGCTCACCGTAGAGCCGCGGCCGCAGGTACCGCAGGTAGCGGTCACGCATGGCCTGCCAGCTGTGCCGCGTCAGGCCGCTCCGTTCCAGCTCTATCCACAGTGCACGGCCGCTCACCCTCACCGTGCCCTGGCCGCGCACCGCCTGGAGCAGCGCCGCATCCTCTGCCTCCGTGAAGGCCAGGCGGCCCCGGGCGGCCAGCAGGAAGGGCTCCAGCGGCAGCCGCTGGTTGCGCTCCACGCACTCTGTCACGTATTCGGTTGAGACGGCCCCGTCGGGAGCCGCCTCGCCGGGCTGCGCCAGGAGCACGGCCCCCGGCTCCTGCACCCGGCACAGCCGCCCGCCGCCCGCCAGCACTAGCGGTGCCACGCGCAGCTTGGCCAGGCCGGGCCGCAGGTAGAACCGCATAGGACGCCCGTCATCCCACAGGAACAGCGATCGAGACCGCGCCGCCCCGGCCTGGCCGCCCGCCATCGCCGCCCCAGCTCCGCCCGCCCCCATTGCCGCGTGCGCAGGCGTGCAAGGGCGGAAGGGCGGCAGCGGGGAGATGGCGGCGGCGGCGGCGGCGGCGCGCGAGTGCGAGGCGGCGGAGACTGAGTCGCACCTCAGCAAAAAGTGAGGGTGCGCGGGTGGTCAGGTGGGGCCGGGCCGGGGAGGTGAAGGTGAAGTGCGTCCCGCTGACCCGGTGCGTGTCTCCACCAAGGCACCCGTCGGAGCGCCATGCTGAGCCCCGGCGCTGCGCGGCTCCGCAGCTGGGTCTGGAGGGCCGCGCCCGCGCTCAGATGGCAGCAGGCGCTTCATGACCAAAGCAGGTCGGTGCTTTGCGTCTGGCTTGACCCACTTCTTTCCTTATGGAGTCCTGGAAGGCGGGGTCAGGAGCGCGGCAGGAGCCTGAGGGCCGTGGGGGAATAGGCTGGACAGCGAAAATGGCTTCGGGAACCCTTCGTTATTTCGGGGGGAGTTTGCCTTGTTTCACTTACACGCTGCGTGGGGCTGCTAGGTTCTTACGGATAAAATGGAGTGCGGCAAGCCCTTGGGCACGTAGGCACGCGTCCTCATGGTCTGTCTAAACTATGTATGGTTGCGCTTTCACTTTCTCTGAGTATTTGTATCGTAGGGGATGAACTGGAGGAGTTAAAAGTAGAACATGTTTAAACGTTTATAAGAATTATTTTGACTATTGGGAAAAGTAAGAGAAGTGACAGGGTTATTTGTACGGTTCGATTTTGGCAGAATCCTGCCAGTCATTTCCCTGTAGAAGTATCAGAGTACTTGCTGCATCTGGTTTCCTTCTCTTTTGCAGTGAGCTGAAGAGACGTTTAAAGGCTGAGAGAAAAACAGCTGAAAAAGAAGCAAAGCAGAAAGAGCAAAGTGAAAAGCATTCAAATAAGCCTTCCTTGACTTCTGAGGATAACGTTGGTGCTGATGAGGAGAGCCTGGATCCAAATGTGAGCATCTGGTCCCATGCTTATTAGATGTTCTGTGAATAAATCTTACTGACTTGCATTTGATTTTTTTATTCATGGGTAATTAAATGGCTAAAAGGGGAGAGATGTATATTCCTACATCAGGGCAGCTGCATTTTAGTTCACAGCCTGTAGCATATTTTCCGATTCTAATAAAATAATTTGATTTTGTTTGTTTCTGGTGACAGCAATACTACAAGATCCGTAGCCATGCAGTCCAACAGCTTAAGGGCTCCAATGAAGATCCCTATCCCCACAAGTTCCGTGTTGACTTATCTCTCTCAGATTTTATAGACAAATACAGTCACCTGCAGCCAGGAGATCACCTGACAAACGTTACCGTGAGAGTGGCAGGTAAAAGTTTATCTGGGGTACAGGACAATGTAAAGTCTTAGCTGCTTTTATTGATGAGTTGATATTTTTTGAGTTTTGCTGATCTCTTACTCAGTCATGAAGTCAGTAGCAGTGTTAAACTATTCAGGACATACCCTTCAGACTTAGTGGACCTGTGCAACTTCCCTTGCAATTACAAGATCAGATTGTAACGTGGGCTCCGGGACCCGAAGTTTTTATGGTCTTTTTTACGCTAGTTTTCATTTTGAGACTTAGCCGCTTCTCTTTCACAGTTAGTGAATAGTTCAGAGCTGATGATTCTAAATGATAATATTGTGGCTTTTGCCCCGTATCTTTTCTGCTGAGGACTCTTTTCCTGATGTCTAGCATACTTTGATATTTAGGTCGAATCCATGCAAAGCGTGCTGCTGGAGGGAAACTGATTTTCTATGATCTTCGTGGTGAAGGAGTCAAGTTGCAGGTCATGGCAAATTCCAGGTAAGCAGAGGTATTCCCAGTAGCATTCTAAACTGCACTGTCTTCTGGGGTCTAGATATCTGTATTTGAGTATTCTATTTCATCTGTTGTTTGGCTTAGGTAGCCAAGTAATGTTTTGTTTCGTATGTTGTGGTTGACTTCCTGTTAAAATAACAGATATATATGTACACACACACACACACACACAATTTCTTTTCTTTTTTTTCTTTTAATTTTTAAAAATAGTTTTTAAAATTGATTTTGTCTTGCAAGGCACCTGAGGACAGTTTGGAATGTTGAATTTTAAACAAACGTGTACATTTGTTTTGTAATTACAGCCTCTACAAATCCGAGGAAGAGTATTCCCGTGTTAACAGCAAGCTGCGTCGTGGGGACATTATTGGTGTAGAGGGAAATCCTGGGAAAACAAGGAAAGGGGAACTGAGTATTATTCCTTATGAAATCACTCTGTTGTCTCCATGCCTGCACATGTTGCCTCATCTTCATTTTGGCCTGAAAGATAAGGTATTTGTCATACCTGTCAGTCTTGGAGGCAATTTAACAGATCATAGGATGGTTTGGGTTGGAAGGGACCTTAAAGATCATTTAGTTCCAACACCCCTGCCATGGGCAAAAATGCCACAGATGGGTCTGAATGGATGACCTTTGATACCTGCTGATATTATCAATCAACAAAGGAGTATTAGTTTTGTTTTGGTATTTTTTCCTTTGGCATGACATTTTATCTAGCTTGTTCTAAGTATACATGTTCTTTTCAGGAAACCAGATATCGTCAGAGATACTTGGATTTAATTCTTAACGATTATGTGAGGCAGAAATTTATAACCCGTGCAAAGATCATCACTTATCTTCGTAGCTTTCTAGATGAGTTGGGCTTTCTTGAGGTAAGGCATCAGTGTTTACTTCTCTCTGCATACCGAATGTGTTTATAACTTCTCGGCTCCAAAGATGTTTTATATAGTCAGGCTCAAATACAAAGTACTTACAGAACTCATAATAATTGCCTCAGCATGGTGTGGTTTATCAATTTAATGTAATGGGAGCAATTCTTTTCTTCTCTTCCTAAAGTTAAGGTTATTAATCATTTGGTGAGGTTATGGCTTGGGAACCTTTTATCAAGGTAATACTCCAAACTACTGCTGTCCTTTCCATATTTCAGTAAATTAAGGTGGAAACAACGTCTTTGAAATGCTGTTTTGCCTCTGGAGATAAAAGCCAGTTTTACTTCCTGTAGGCAGAATTGGATTGTGTTGACCTAGGTGCAGGAAACTGCACTTGGCTGTGTCGAATTTAATTTTCTGCAGTGTAGAGAGAGGATTTTGCGATAATGCCGCAGCGCTGTTCCTAGCTTTGATAACATGAGCCCAGTAGGTTCACATTTGTAGTAAATATGAATGACTCTTCATAGCAACAGATGAATAAAGTAATTTGTTGTTATTGACTGCACGGAAAAAGTGCAGTTTTGTTCAGTGCACTTTAGTTCAGAATTGTTTTCATATACTGGAATGCCAAACAATAGGTGAAATACAGATTTTTCATCAAAACTAGCTGTTTTGGTTTGTTTGCTTGATCTATGCATTTCTGCTTTGGAAACAGATTTCATGAAAACAGGGCATTTTTTTTTTTGTTTTTACAGGTTGAAACTCCTATGATGAATGTAA
This sequence comes from Falcunculus frontatus, assembly GCA_013398115.1. NCBI lineage: Eukaryota > Metazoa > Chordata > Aves > Passeriformes > Falcunculus > Falcunculus frontatus. Next base: position 390,930 of record VZRV01007674.1, read on the forward strand.
TTCCAGGTGGAGCTGTGGCAAAACCGTTTATCACATACCACAATGAACTGGATATGAATTTATATATGAGAATTGCTCCAGAACTTTACCATAAGGTAAAATGCAAGCCTTACATGGCTAAGCCTATAAACTGTTTTAAAAAAAGCAAATGTAGCTAAAATGAGGATTATTTTTGAAGAAAGGTGGACTTGTCTCATGAATGAGATTTGTAAGGTTGTGTTGCAGTTGCATGTGTTTGGGATCTCTTAGGTTCTTTTGAGAAAGTGTATTTACTAGAATTTCATTTTGTTTAGATGTTGGTGGTTGGTGGTCTGGATAGAGTATATGAAATTGGGCGTCAGTTCCGGAACGAAGGAATTGATTTGACTCACAACCCTGAGTTCACAACTTGTGAATTTTATATGGCTTATGCAGACTACCATGACTTAATGGAAATTACAGAGAAGTTGCTTTCAGGTGAAGTATGCAATATCATTAAGAAATGAGTAAGAATCTCTGGAAGAATTGCCTATTATGTAGCATACTATTCTTCTAAACCTCACGTTGCTTTTGTAGGGATGGTGAAACATATTACTGGGAGTTACAAGATCACTTACCATCCAGATGGTCAAGATGGACAGGCCTATGAAATAGATTTTACTCCTCCCTTCCGGCGAATTAGCATGGTGTATGATCTGGAAAAGGTCCTAGGAGTGAAATTTCCATCAACTGAGTGTTTTGAAACCGAAGGTTAGATGCTGAGTATGAATGTCCCGTAATTCTTCCTTAACAGAAAGTGGGCAAAAGGTCGCAAGTTCTCAGGCTGCGGTCTGTCAGCTGCTTTTTTTGAAGTAGTACTAACACATGGGATTACTTTCTTCTGGTTTCGTTGGTTTACCTGAGTCCAGAAAGACACCTTCTTTCCTTGCCATCTTTGGCAGGAGCTGACTCTTTTGTCTCTTCTGTTGTTGAGTATATGTGAAAGGATATATTCAAGAGGCATGATGTAGGGAGTTCTTGATCTCTTGAAGAGATCCAGCTTTTTACTTCTTATTTCTTCTCTTTTGTGCAGTTGAGTTTCCACGCCTGTAATTGTAGCTTGGGTGTATGATTATTTGGGCCTTTCTTAAAAATGTAGTTATGTGCTATTTTATTCCTGGAAGTGAGAGACATAAGGAAACAAGTTCATGTACTTTATAGTGATTGTTTTCCCCCCCAGTTCCCTCCTCTCTCCGCCTCACCCCCCAATTAATAATGTCCAGCAGTTATGTGGTGTTGTGCTTAACTGTTGTCAGATTTCTGAAGTATAAAATAACTATTTTACTGTAAACAAGTAAAACTAAACACTACTCTTGTAGATTGACATTTAAGGTCATGTTTTCCACGATGTCTACCACTGAGATCTTATAAGTCACTCTAAGAAACGTTGAAGGATGTAGTAAGAACAAAAAATGGTTGCTGGGGTGGCTGTTCTAATTTTTGTCTGCAATTCCAGAAACTCGCAGGTTCTTCGATAACCTTTGTGTGGAGAGAAATGTTGAATGTCCGCCTCCCAGGACAACAGCCAGACTTCTTGACAAAGTAAGTAAAGGTGCTATTTTTATAATCCTAATGTCTTTGAGGATCTCTCTGTATCACAGAAGTCTCTTTGAAGAAAAAGTTTAGCTGCACCTGGAAAAACATGCTGCAATGCACTTCAGCTATTGCTGTATTACAGTGAGAAAACTTGCTGTGTCAAAATCTTCTTTTGTGTAGTCTATGCCAAAATGTCGTTTACTTATGTCTGCTTAACTTGAGCAGTAGGGGATTTTAGTTGAATAACTGGTCTCTTATGGTTAAAACAGTTTTGCTTTATCTTAAGTCAGTTTTGTCTGTGAGATGTGTGCATCTGTATATAGCTGACCAAAAGGGTAGGAGTACCATATAGTTCTATCAGCTGTATTCCTTTGTACCCAAATTTTGTCCGATAGCTGTTCTTTTGATGCTTTTCCTATTGGCCCTTGCTGCAATGTGCAAATTGAATTATTACACAGTTTTTGCTGTGTCGTTTTTCTTTACCTGACTAGGACACACTCTCTGTTGATGAAGACATTACCATGTCAGAAATACTTCGGAAGCTCTTCAGATTTCTCGCACCTTCTTCAGTAGTGAAGAGAGGAAATTAAGGTGGTTGGTGAAGGCAGTGCTAGGAAAGTGCATAATTGTACACTGCATAATTGTTTCATTTTTGTTTTCCCAGTTAGTTGGTGAATTCCTGGAAGTCACTTGTATCAACCCAACATTGTTTTGCTTTTGTTTTCCCAGTTGGTTGGTGAATTCCTGGAAGTCACTTGTATCAACCCTACATTCATCTGTGACCACCCACAGGTCATGAGTCCGCTTGCCAAATGGTAAGAGTATGACACGCGGTCAGTGTGTAACTCAAATCTTCTACTTTATGAAAAAAAAAAAGTTGCATATGTGAAAGCAGAGATTTTGATGTTGTGTACTAGTTAGTGTGTTTTGACACAAACCAAGATAGACATTGGTTCCTGAGCTGTGAAACCCATCATCCAGGGAAGAGGTGTGTCGATGCTTAGTGCTTTGAAGTTTTGACAGCTGTTAGTGCTAAGGGTGAGCAGTGCCCCTAAGTAATGTATGTGCTGTTTGCTTCTATAAGTATGTTTATTTTAAGGTGTGTCTGTTTTGTCTTCTTCACATAGGCATCGCTCTCTTCCGGGACTAACCGAACGCTTTGAACTCTTTGTAATGAAGAAGGAAGTGTGCAATGCGTACACAGAACTTAATGATCCTTTCCGGCAGCGTCAGCTTTTTGAGGATCAGGCCAAGGTATGGTGCCTTGCTGATAGTGAATATAATACAAGCATGTAAGCAAAGAGTATTTCCTGTGTCTGTTCCAAATCTGTCATTAGTACCTACTGCTGAAAAGAGTTGTTACTACTTTGAGCGAGTGTTTCTCACTCAAGTGAAAGCCTGTCATTAAAATTCAATTCCTTTTATAGGAACCTTGCTCTTTAAGGTAAACAAGGTCAAACAGTGCTGTTAATTAGGTTTTTTAGTGCAACTTTGTTTTGGAATATCTTCCCTTTTATTCCACTCAAAGTATTAGTCTGGAAAAACCCAAATGTGCCAAAAGTTTTCTGTGTCTTGCCCAGGTTGAAAGGTTTTTTCCCCCAGTTAAGTTTATGTAGTCATACAACATTATACTTCTAGGTTCTTAAACTAATTTTCATGCAGTAAGAGTTTGAATGCTGTGTAAGAAGTAGCCTAATTTCTTGAACAGAGTTACTAATATTTTGAGTCACAGGATAGAGGTACAGATTGGAAACTATTAGGCTTGCAAATTTATAATACTAGATTTCTCTATGGAAGCCTCTGAAAGGAGTGACTGAAACTCATTTTGTTATTAATTTGGTATACGCGTCCATGAGTGCATGCTTGGCCACACATATGACTGAGGTCAAATGGTGTGGTCTGCAGAAATAGAGTCCTGATCTTCATATTCTTTCTAATGGCTTCACAGCGCCTGAGAGGTTTAAACAATTGTCAAAGCCAGGAAAATAGATTTACGTTAACTAACTAACTTGATAGTGAATTTCAAAGTGTTCAGTCAGAATGAATAATATTACAGATGTCTTTAATTTTTGGTCTGTTGTACAAATGCTTGCTGCAGTTCTCTCATGATTATAGCCAGACTTTGCAGACATATGATTATATGTATTGAATGAAAATTAGCCTCAAAATTTAATTAAGGTGGAGACTTAATTTAATTTAATTAAGGTGGAGACTGAGATGAAGTATGACCGTTTGCATTTTAGGATTTCGAGAAAAATTTGCCATAACAGTCTTTGCAAAGTCTTCCTTGAACCTATGAGCAAAAATGTTTGCTGTTGCTTTGACACTTATTTTTGGCGTTTTCTAAATTTGAGATGGTTGGCTAATCCGTGTTTTTATTATTGTGACTTTTGTCACTTGGAGACTGTCAGGGTCAGGTGCATTAGTTACCATCTCAGTGTAGGGTTTTTTAGTCTTTCTATTTGAGAGGAAAGAAGCAGCCCCTAATCTTAGTTCGTGGAGCAGCTACTGACGATTCAAGCAATTTTGCTTCTTTGTTGCTTCTGCAAACATTGAAAGGGGGGTTGCTACCACTAAAGAACCTTATAAGCCTTTGAAAGCAATTCATTCTACTGTCATCTACTGCTATATGGCTCTGAAAGATGGCTTTTACTGAAAAGCCCGGGCCTTTGCCAAGATAGGAAACTTGTAAGTCAGAAAGGAATTGAGTCTAGAGCTATTTTGGGAGCACCTGTACTACGGACCTCCAGAGTTCTCTGTGTGCTGAGGTTCCTTCATCTGTTACTCATTTGCACAGCTCTATCGGGCTTTGGTTTCATCAGTTTCATGGCTTCTACAAATAGCAGTATTCCTCCTTTTTGGTAGAGGTTAAGCAGGAGTGGTACTGTCTAGCTCTGTGCAACCTACTGTTAATTCCCTCATTTAGGCAAAAGCTGCAGGTGATGATGAAGCCATGTTTATTGATGAAAACTTCTGCACTGCACTCGAGTATGGTCTTCCTCCTACCGCTGGCTGGGGCATGGGAATTGATCGCTTGACCATGTTCCTTACAGATTCCAATAACATCAAGGTAAGCATTAGCCGTGACAGTGCTTTCCTACTGCCGGTTTCGTGAGGTAGCAGGGAATCGGATTCGGCAAAGCAGGCCGTCTCTGCGACGAAACCAGTGCCAGGCAATGCAGCTGTGTGAGATTTTTTAAGACGCAGAATCCCACCTGGGAAAAGCTCCCTTGCACACTTGCTCAGCTCTCTGAGGCGCGGCTGACCAGCGGAGCCAGGGCTGGGGAAGCTCTCGCAGACCTGCGCACGGAATGTGGCGTTGCCGGTCGGCGCGGCCGCTGACGTTATCGCTGTTTGCAGGAGGTGCTGCTCTTCCCCGCCATGAAGCCGGAGGACAGCAAGAAGGAGGGGCAGCCCGCCGAGGGCACTTCTGTGTGAGGCTCCAGACCGCCGCGGGCCACCTCCCCGTGAAGCCCGAGCGCGGCGAGGGCACCTTCGTTTGAGTTTCGGAGCAGCGCAGACCTTCAATAAAAGCAGCTTTCTTTGCATCCGTCTCTGAGTCTTTGTGCGCTTGCGCAGGAGGCGCCGCTCCGGCGGATATCGCGGGCGAGAAGCAGCTGCGCGTGCGCGGGCACTGGGGCGCTCTGCGAGCGGCGCGGCCGCGGAGTTTTGGTTGCTGCCGCCCCTCCTGGCGAGGAGCGGGGGCGCCGTTGGTCCGTCGGGTACGGGGGGGGCTTGCAGGGGCTGCGCCCGGGGTGGCGGGAGGTGCGCCCGAGCGCGGCGGTGGCGCACGCGGAGCGCGGGCTACCTCGGGTCTCTTCGGCAAGGTGGAGGCCTCGAAAGGAGGCGGGTGATGCCATGCGCCTCAGGTGTGCTGCAGAGACCGCACCGGGACGGCGACGTTATGCGTGCGGTTGATTGCTGCGTAGTGGGAGCCTTGGGAACCCAGCAGCCCCACCTGCTGCTGCACATCAGGGTTTTAGCATTGTTTTTTTTATTTCTTGCGATTCGGAAAAAGTTATTTTCTATAAGTCGTCTTGAAAGGGGTGATGCGGTTAGGTCTTGATTATTTGAATCTGGTGCAGGAAAGTGTCGTGCAGAACAAGATGGTAGGGTTTAAAGAGATGAGAGTTTTCATTCAATTGTGATAGAATCCAATTCTATGTAGAACCTGCACTTGCATCAAGAGCCATGTGGTCAGCTGATGAAATCGCTGGGCTATGTTACCTGCATTATAGGACCAGACTTCCTAAGCAGGGGAAACCAGATCCAAAGAGAGAATGGACTTCCCTGGCAGCTGTTGTCAAAGTGGAATCTGCAGCCCAAATAGAGGGTCTTGTTAGTCCAGGAAACTTGCAAGGTAAGAATGAGTTGCGGGGATAGGGGTGGGATGGAGGGGAGGGGGGAGAGGAGGTTCTCGATGCTTTCTTTTTATTTCTTTCTCTAAGATGCCTTTAAAAAAAACATACACGCCTTCCTATTCCATTTCAATCTCCACCCAAATTCTTTACTCCTTGTGATTGTAAAAGCTTTCACAACTTCTGTCTGGAAGAAGGTGGTTTTAGTGAAATGCTGTTCTTCTCAGACTGTAAATAAGACAGTGAAAGCCTGCATTTGGCTGTTCAGTATGTGGTGAAAGTCTAGGCAGGACCTGAATTCCTAATATATAAACTCATGAAAAAGAATGTTTAATGTGATAGAATCCTAGAAAGGTTTGCTCTTCTTTAACGGGTTGTGTTACTGCATTTTGCATTTGCGTTAGTTCATCATCACCTTCTTTCCCCTTAGTGGCACTTCAGTGTTGTCAGGCAGATTGTACCCCATAATTATTATTTCTTATGTGCCTGAGGAATGCTATGGCAGTGTCTGCTGTGTGCTGTCTGGCATATCAAGCCTATGTTAGCATTCCTTCTGTGCGGTCATAGACTTTTCCTCACACTGGAGCTTCTGCCTACTGTATTCAGTTCTCAGTCTGATACTGTTTCCTTTTAGTAATGTTGTATGGTCTGCCTCCCTGTACATTCCCTTCTACTCAGTGTTCTGTGTGTTGTCGTACCAGAACGACCATACGAGAGCAATGCTTCTGGCAGTAATTAGAGGTGATCGTTTTTTCAGTTAACGTTGTTTCCTTTTCAGTAAGTAAGGAAGTTGTTGCTATGGGAACTGGAACAAAATGTATTGGCCAAAACAAAATGAGAAAAACTGGTAAGTATGGTGTAAAATTCGAGAACAGACTACCTGTGCTACCTTCTTTCTTGCTGGTGTCATAGAATCAATGAAAATGTCAAAGGCATTCTGCTCAGACTTGTTCTGGATTGAAGCCAGAAGTGTAAGGCAGACCTTCCTTCATCAAGGAGAGAGGAGCTTAGGCAGCCACAGTGGCTGCCCTGAAGGTTTGCTGCACTTGCCACCTTGAAGGTGAATGAACTTTTTATGTGTGGAAATGTGTAGTTTAGGCCCCGAGTTTGCATACTCAAAGACTTCATAACTAAAAGCAAACAAAACATAAGCAAAATAATTGTGTTTTGGTTACCTGTTGCAGTCTAGTTTTGTTGAGGTCAGATGCAAGAGGTACCACTGCTGGTAGTAACCAGCAGGAAGGTACTAATAGGGTTTTTCTTCCTTACTGTGTATTTTGCAACTAGTTATAAGTGTTTGTACAATAAATGTACGGGATAGATACATGACTTCTCACAACTACCGTTTCTTACTGTGTATTGTAGGAGACTTTCCTTTTCTGTGGGTCCGTTTTTAAATTCATGTATCTATCTCTGCTGCTAGGACAGGGAAGAAGCCATAGTAATGAGGAATTCTGGAAAGTGGCTAAGGGAGAAAAGCATTCATGCATATGTAGGTACAGGGCTTTCTACCCTCTTTAGACTTCAGAGAAGGACTAGACTGTGCTGTGAGAAAGGGTTTTGCCTGTGTCTGGTTTAGGCTACTTCATGTTCTCTCTAATGTCCTTCATTTTGAAATTAATTAGTGGAGCAAAAGAGAAGAAACTAGATTCTGTATCTTAGATTTTTTGGATGTTTCTTGTGATTTGGCCATCTCAGAAGAGTTTTAGTACAGACACTTTTCTGACTGATTTAGGAAAATGATGATTAAACTGTTGTGCCATTTACAATCTTGATATTAAGGATCGAAGTAGACAATTGACTAGGAAAAAGTAACACTAGTTTGTTTTGCTGTTGTTTGTCTTCAGTGATCTCTTTAGAAAATATTCTCCTCTTATGATAGCATTTATTTTTAAATTAACTTGGTGGTAGGTCATGTTAATGGTTATCTGTTAGATCACTTCTAAACTTTTAAAACGGGTAAAGAGGATTTCTATCGCCTGGCCTTTTACCCCTGAAATAAAAGATGATCTACAGCTCCTGTTCCTTGACATACCACAGTAGGCAGATACTGTAGGAAAGCTGAAGATGAGATGTGTAAACTTGGTAATATCAGAATTGATTTCTGTTTGCAGGAAAAATAGTTTAAATTGTAGGACATAGCAGAAAAAGAAACTTCAACCAAAAGCTTTACAAACACTTGAAATCTTCTGACAGAGCTTTTTTTGAGAATATCAAGATTTACCCTTGAAAACAAAAGTCAGGAAGATTTTGAAGGATGGTAGTTTTTATTCAACTCAAATGATTTCCAATATCAGAAGAGTTAAAATTTGGTATTCAAACAAGTCTCTGACTTGCTGCAGACTGAGTACTTTTATCCTTCATTTGTGTAGGCTGTTGACCTCCTTTTGTGGTGATCTGAAGTTTAAATATCTTGCAATACTCTAAAACCAATGGTAAACCTTCAGATATTAACAAATGTGGAGAACTGGCCGATGTCAAATTCTATTTGCTTTTCTTCTTTTTAGTAATGATTTAGTGTTCGCATTTGGGTTTTGCTTTAGGAGACATTCTGAATGACAGCCATGCTGAAATTGTGGCCAAGAGGAGCTTCCAGAGGTGAGGCGTGAATGAAGTTTACTCAATGCTGTAACAGTGCTGTTACTCAATGCCACCTCAGGTTGTTGTGATACAAATCGTTCTGACCTATTGCTGAAATAGCCAAATTTTGCAGTTTCAGATATGAGAATATAGTGAAAGACTGCATTACTTTTGTGTAGGCAGCACTCTTTTTCCTGTTGTCAGCAGGATTTTAGCCTAATTTTTATACTTCTGGGTAGCGTTAAGGCCCTTTCACAAAAGCTTGCTTCTTCCTTGTTCTTGTAGAGCCTCTGTATGAAGAATTAGGATCTGATTTCATGTGACATCAATGCAGATCTGATAACTACTAGTCAAGGACAGAATTTTTGCTCTTTCCCACATACCGGTCCTCTTGTTTACGTGGGATAAACCGGCTCAGGGAACTGAGCCGGGAGAATCGCAGTTATGCAGAAATGAGTACATTTCTTGCAATTTGATGCCACTAAACTGAGTCTTGCAGGATCAGATGGTTTGCAGAGTTGGTAAAAAGGAGTGGGAGGAAAGGACCTTATCTGTACAGTTTGAGACGGGTAACTCCACTGAATCCAACCCTTTGAGGTCTGTTATTAAAGTTCCAATGATGTGTTTACATTTATTATGTTGGATACCATCTCTCTGTAAAAGCATAACTGATTGGCTCCTGATAGACTCCCATCAGGAAAGAACAGGCACTAGAGGGCATCTAAGTTTTGTTGTTTTCTCATGCATCAAAAATGAAGTAAATGTTTCATGAAAACTTTCTACCTAACAGGTATCTTCTCCATCAGTTGTGGCTTGCAACTTCCCATCAGCAGTGTATCTTTAGTCCAGGAACTGAAACTGGGAAATGGAAACTCAAACCAAATATCATATTTATTTTCTTCTCCAGTCATACCCCATGTGAGTATGCAGGAGGGAGGCAATTACATTTCTCCCACTTGTAGAATCTTTTCTGCCCCTTGTCTTTCTTTAGCCTCTCTTTGGTCTGGACTGAGAGTGAGGCAGTAATTCATGTTACCAATACGTGCCCGAAGTTGTACTTGACTGGTCCTCCACAGATGGATTTGGCATTTTATCTCACTGGATATGATTCATGAGAACTCAGTAAATCTGATGTACCGCTCATTATATAGCGGAATGTTTCCCTTTAAACAGTAATAGCTACTGTTTTCTTTTCCAGAGAATAACATACTTGTCAGAGGTCCTGTCATCTTGCCTGGTTGCTTTGCTTTAAACGTTATCTCCTTGGATTAAAATTTTAGTAAAAAATACTGATATTTACCACTGTTCCTAAAAACAACCAAAAATACCCCGCACCCAACCAACAACCACCCCCAACCCCGTGAAACAAACAAAGAAAAAAAACCCCAAACAAACACCAAAAAAACCCCAAACCAACAAGCAAACAAAACTACCAAAACCAAGCGAAAAAGAAGATCGGGAGAAGAGCCAACACCGACTCACACAAAACCCCCCAACAAACCAAAACCACACTCCTGAAAAACAGGAAAAAAAGCCCCATTCGTGAAACATCACTAGCTCCCCAGCACAAACTTCTCAGGGAATGTCATGAAACTTCTGTCACAGAAAACATTCTTTGTGTGTTTAAAAAAACCAGCCCCACAAAGATGAAAATCTGTTGACAAAATGAAGGAATGCAGCCTCCTGGTCTACCAATGTATTGGGCATCTTGATGTTACTGTGTTCTCTCACTGGTGTGTTCTTCAACTGCTAGTCTGTTACAGAGCAAAGGAGTCTTAAGAACTCTCAAAAAAGGCCTCATCAGTATTTTGTAGAGTGAGTTAGTTGCTCATGCATTTTCATGATTTCGAGTGCATTGCTGGAATATGCAATATTATTTTCCTTCATTAGTACATTTGAGATTAGAAATTACATCTTCAACTTTATTAGTGAGAATAATTTAATGACTTTCTCACATTGCGAGAAATTTCTCACATAAATCACCAGGCCTGTCAGACTTGCTTTGCTTTGAACTGAGCTTCGGAATTTTGGTTCTGAGCGTGTTTCAGTGATACAGATTGAAGTTTTCACCCTTACTTGACAGATTATTCTTTCATTATTCTTTTGAGGTTCATATTGTTTAGTTAGATCAGGCTAGTTTTCCCATGAGTCTTCAGCACTGCTTGTAGTCTGTCAAATGCCTTTGTTACCTTTTACTTTATGGATTGTAAATTTTCTTTCTTGATTATTTTTACATAGAATGCAAAACTTGAAATGAAGCATATATTGGCTCAAATTTCAGTGAGATTTGATTCAGCGTTGCTGAAACAGGACAAAATTGTTTCAAAAATGTGTTCTCATAGTTAAGTTTTCCTGAGAGCAGATCTGCGGAAGCTACTAGTAGTTGTAATATTACCAATATGATGTGTTCCAGTCACAAGATGTGTTTTTGGCCAGTTTTATGTTATTTCTTTTATTCTAGGTGGAGATGCTTCTATTTTTCCAATCAGTGAACCAGAGAACCAGCTTTCTAAGCCAGTGACTGGAGGTCAAGCAGCTGGACAATCAGCAGAATGTAGAAGTAACCATAATCACTTGTGTCCAGAACATAAAAGGAAGTCAGAGAAAATGTCAAGTAGTCATATAATCAAGAGAATGAAAACTGATGATGGTGGTTGTTTTTCCATAATCATTGAAGACCCGGCTGTTCGGTATGAATCTGTGAAACAAGAAGGCAACACAAATCAAAAGAGCTGTGAATGTTCTGCTGAGATGCAAACAGCTGATAAGGAGACTGGCTCAGTGAGACCAAAGGTAGTAGATGTTCATAGAACTGGAGCAAAATGTGTACCTGGAGAGCTGGATGATGCCCGAATACCTGGCCTAGGGTACCACTCTGTGGGATTATTACGAGTGAAGCCAGGTCGAGGAGACAGAACGTGCTCTATGTCCTGCAGTGATAAACTGGCTCGCTGGAATGTGTTAGGGTGTCAAGGAGCTCTTCTGATGCATTTTCTGCAGTATCCAGTGTATCTGTCAGCAGTTATAGTGGGGAAGTGTCCATATAGCCGAGAAGCTATGATGAGAGCAGTTATTGAAAGGTAAGTGCTCTCCTCAGATGGTGTGTATGGAGACAGTGAGTTTTGGAAGACAATGTGTGTCATACAAATATTAGAACTGTAGCAAGCTTTTGATAATGTGTCTTGTAAGATCCTGATAGAGAATCTGTTAAAGTGTGAGCTGGATGAGCAGACGCGTGGATTGAAAGCTCTCTGAGTGGCTGGGCCCAGAAGGTAGCGATCTTTGGACAAAGTGTAGTTAAAGGTGTAAGTAGCCCTGTACCCCAGGGATCAATACTAGGTCCAAATTTGTTTAATATCTTAATTAATCAGTCATCTGGATGAAGGTGCAGAATGTATGCCCAGATAGTTTGCTGAAGACTCAAGACTGAGGAGCGGGGTGATAGGCCAGGGCATTGTGCTGCCACCCAGCCACACTTCAACAGGCTGGAGGAAAGTAGGAACTTCAAAAGTTCAGCAAGGGGAAGTGAAAACCTGCACCTGGGGAAGAACAGTCTCATGCACCGATATGTGCTGGGGGCTGCCGCGTTGGAAAGCAGCTTCACAGAAAAGGACTAGGGGTTCCTGCTAGACCTGGAGTTGAAAATGAGGCAGTAGTGTGCTCTAGCAACAAAGAAGGCTAACGGTATCCTGGGCCGCTTTAGGCAAACTACTGCAGCAGGTCCAGGGAGATGATCCTTCCCCTGGATTGACACTGGTGAGGCCACATCTGAAGGGCTGTGTCTAGTTCTGGGCCTCTCAGTACAAGAGGAACACAGACAAACTCTCCTGGAGAGAGTCCAGCAAAGGGCCTCAAAGATGCATAATGGATTTTTAGCACCTCTCATGTGAGGAGAGTTGGGACTACTCAGCCTGGAGAAGAGAAGGCTTGTTGGGGTCTTACCAATTTGTATTCATACCTGAAGGGAGAAGGCAGAGAAAATGGAGCCAGGCTGCTTTCAGCGGTGTTGGTGATAGGACAAGAGGCAATGGGCACAAACTGAAGCACAGGAGGTTCCCTTGGAACATCAGGAAACACTTTTTTACTGTGAGGGTGATGGAGCACTGGCAGAGGTTGCCCAGAGAGCTTGTGGAGTCTCCCATCTTTGAGTTACTCAGAAGCCATCTGGACGCTGTTCTGAGCAGGTGGCTGTAGGTGGCCCGGCTGGAGCAGGGGTGGTTGGACCAGATGACCTACGAGAGGTCCCTTCCCACCTCAGTTTTCTGATTTACTGAAGTGGTTCAGGACACCTGGTATGTGACAGCTTGTACTTGTCAGCTGGAAGAAGACAGTTGTATTACACTGGAGAGGCAAAGCTTATATGCATTATCATGGTGGTAAAAGTTTGTCTGCTTCTTTAATCTCAGTTACATCCAAGATCTGATCTTTCTCCCTGCTGTGAGTAGTAGAGCTCTCATGGCACAACCTGTCACCTCAGGGATGTGTATGTGAGAGATGAAGTGCGCTGCTGCAAGATGAGGAAAGTCATCTGTTGTGCACTTACCTTCTTTCTCCTCAGATTCTTCAGTTGATGAAAACTACCCCAGCAACAAGGATAGGAAGTGGATATTTTTCTTACTTGGGAGGCTAAATTGGTAGAGACGAGTAGAGCAGTAGAGAAGAGTAAGTGGATTTGGGCAGAGTGAAGGGAAAGGAGAGCCAGAAAAAAAACGGGGAGCTGAACCATTCTTTTTAAGTGGCAGTTACTAGACCAGTTCATATGAAAGGTTTGACTTGGTTTAGTAATTCTTTTTGTCTAGTCCCCTGCATCCTTCTAGGATGATTATAAAAGAGGTCATAAGTCTGTTAATGGAGAAACTCTAGTTACAATACCCGGTGGAGCTTTCTGTATAATCCTTTCTTCATTCTGTAACATGTAACAAGAATTTGCCTAGCCTTGTTAGACTTACTGCAGCCAGGCACTTTTTCAGACTATCGCATCTGACAGTATGAATCTCAGTCTTAATTCCTGCTCTATGTAAATATTACGGTGATTAAACACGTGCCGTTTTTTCCTCATATGATCCTAATGTCATTCAGTACGAAACGGTAATTTAAGGTAGCAAAGATAAGATTATACGTGGAACTGTAAGTATATTTTGTGTGGTTTTAGGCTTTGATTGTAAACCTTTAGGTTCATAAAACAATTGCTGATGTAATGCAGTTGACTGTGTAAATACTTTATGATTTTTATTTTTCTTTGTGATTGCAGAAGTATATTGCGGTTTTTGTCCTGCATACTTCATTGATTATGATACCTCTTAACTAGACCTTTTTAAAAACCAATTCATTGTAGTTTTTTTAAGATGGACAAGGTCTTAATAAGTTCATGTGGCTCTGTTTATTTTTTTTAACAAATACTTTTCTGAAGGGAAAAATGCCTCCAAACCTCCTTGTCTCACCTTTATAGCTCAGTTCAATTCAGTTTTAATGTAAAAGAAACATATTTTAGATAGTGAAGGGAAATCGTGCAAAATAGTCTTGTTTGGGAAGAAGACTGAAAATCACTTGCATTTTTCCACGTTTACTTTAGGTGTCAGCACATCTCATCTTTACCAGATGGTTTTGTTACTCAAGAGGTTAAGCTGCTGCAATCAGATCTTCAATTTGAACACAGCCGGCAGGCAATTCAGGAAGCTCAGACTAACAGCAAAACAAAACTTGTTCCTTGTAGTGCGGGTGAGTTAACTTGGGCTGGTTGCGTAACTGTGTGCAGAAGTCCAAATATAAATGAGGTGGGTTTGGTTGTTTGGAATGGAACATCATTCCTTGCCAGTATACTAGCGGCAGAATATGAAAAGCAAGAAATTAATTTCAGGTCATAACTTAGTTGTTAATAATTAATAATATTTGTCTCAGCCTCTAGTTTCCAGTAGGGAGTTTTCAGACTGAATGAACACTTGGTTGATGCCATTAAGAATTTATAATCTAAACACAGACAGAAAATAACCAGGGGAAACAAAAGTTGAGCATAAGAAGAAAACAAAAGATATCTTGTTTCAGTTAGTTTTGCATTCTCCTTGGTAATGAACAAAGGACTTGCCGTCCTGAGTTACGTTTGTAATTGCTCCAAAAATCTGTGAACGAAGAAAGAATACAGAGTAATATAATGTAAAAGTTGAATTGATAGATATTTTGAGCATGGCATTTTTTGTCGTGGTGATGAATGAATATTTAAATCCTAGTGTGATTTAGCAACATGGTCTCATTTGGGAGGGAAAAAAAAAAAAGGAACTGCCACTCTGCGTGTATGGCTAAGCAGTTTCTTTAAACTTGGACATGCCTGCCTTCTGCTGTTGCACGCTTTTCATTCTAAACCAGAACTGGAAGTTTTTCTATTACAGTAGAGCTAACGATAAAAAAGAACGGAGACAAAGGGTTCCTTAATGGAATTCACATTCATTAAATTGGAGTTATTTACAAGTGCCAGGAAGGAAAATACTTAAATTTTGTGAGATAGGAAACAGATTTCATCACTGAAAAACAGTGCCAGTTGAGTTAGCAGAAAAGGCCTGAAAACAGCTCTGACTAAATTCAGCGTATGTCTTTCATTCTGTACACTTCTCAGGTCGTTCCGTTAAATAAGGATGAATGATGCCTTAGCATGCTTTTTTACTGTGAAGTGGTTTCTTTCCTTGAAGGAATGATAAATTTAGGGCTGTTACACAGAGTATTGAAAGATGCTTGATAGGAACATTTCAGCTGTTATTTTAAGAAAATATGTGTTCTGTTTAGTGTTTTGAAGTTTGAGATAATTATGAAAAAGTGAAAGAATGGAAAATGTTTTAATTTTTAAGTAACTTTGTATCTGCTTGCCAGAATCTGATATCCTCTAACCAGGTGATTTTTAGATATTTCACACGTGGAGAGTTTAATACCAGTCATATGTATCTAATGTTATTTCATGTTACACAGGACTGTAATTTAGTAGAGTGATAGAGCATTGTACTTAAATCACAGTGTAAGTACAATTGGCACTTAGCGGAGTACAACAAATGCAGCATACAGCTGAACTGTAATACAAGGGTGAGTAACATAAGCAGTCTTTTAGCATCTTGAATAACAAGATGGTCTTTAGAGTGAATACATGTGCAACTGTTTTGCCTGTTAGGGAGACAGAGAAGAGAGAGAATTTAGGAAACAGAAGTTGTCTAATGGTAGCAGAAGTTGACGAACCTGCTGTTACGCTACAGAGGGACAGATTGGACACGTCAGTTTCTGTTGACATGCTGTTGATGCTTTGCTCATTGCTTAGAAATTGTAAGGTATTGTATGCAGAGTTTCAGCATTAAGAAGTTTACAGTCTGAGATGATTACAAAGTTCCCAGACTTGGGGTAGAGTTAAGGCTTTTGGCACTTGCTATCTCTTTCAACAAATTGTTTTTATTTGGCTACTAGCTAATAATGTTTTTCAAGTAAAGTCTACACATACTTGATTTATGTCAGTTATCAAACATGAAACTGCTTAGAGTACACAATAAAATAATAGCAGACAGTAAATTAAGAAGGAAAGCATAGAGTGACTGGTGCAAGTCGTTTAGGGCAGTATTTCACAGCCTGATGTGGAAATAAGCCTTCTAACTTGGAAATTTCTTCATGCTTTGTCCAGACAGGACGCACAAAAGAAAGTAGCATCTCCCTAAGAAATGGAGAATTACAAAGCTGGAGGCCAGATATTTAGAGGCGTGGATTGTTAAATGATCTAATTAAGACGAAAGCGCTATGTGTGTGTGTTTTCATTTTTTTAAGTTAAACATTCTTTTAGATACTGGAATTCTGCCCCTATTCAAACCTTTCTGGTTTGAATTATTTTGGGAAGCAACACATGAACATACAGAATGAAAGGAACGGTTAGGTTCTGCTTTTGTGATAAGAGCATCTGCCTTGTTCATAACAGTTTCTTCTACAGCTATCAGTTGGAGTGCAGTCCCTGAGCAACCTCTGGATGTCACCTCAGACGGCTTCCGCCAGGGAACAACAAAGAAGGGGATTGGGAGCCATCAGAGCAGGTGTGAGAGTGTTGTGATATCTGGACACGTTTTATTTGTTAGCTTACATGCCTTTGTCAGTTCATGTGATGTCGTCAGAGCAGGAGGAAATACAGCGAGTGGTGAAGAAGGGGGAAGGTAAAGAGCAGGGGAAAAGGAAGAATCTTTATGTAAGGGAGAGAGGGCAGTTGGAATAATGAAAGTTAAATGAGAATGAACAAGTTTATCCTATTTCTTTGTCACTGTTGAGAGCATTGTAGATAGTGGTGGTGAGGGACTGTGATCAGTTTTTATTAAAAGGATGTTTACTGTTGAAGGAAACAGAATTTTTGCTTTGTATTTTCTTTGGTTGACGACTGTGAAGGAAATGTATGCATTGCAGGTTCTCTTTCTAGAGATTTCTTTTTCTTTAATACTCGAGCCAGGTGACGTGGATGTATGATCATTTAAAGTGTTGCTTTGAAACATGACTTTCTGCCTTAAAGTTTGAAAATGTCTTGAAATGTTGGCAGCACATTCCTAACACGAACATGTCACCTTTCCAGCTGTCATCTTGGCACTGTGCTCTTTAAGAAATCCTCTATCAACAGTCATAGTTTAAAAAAATAGTTACGTACTTTTCTTGAGGTTGAGAGGAATTACTCATAAGCATCTGCAGACAAATTTCTCCATCTCTGTGTTATCTTCATTTTAGGCGAGGTGGCCAAAATTATCATTGTTCCGTGGAAATCCAGCTTGAGGATTGGGATTTGTGTTTTAGTTGTTGGCTGATTATACTACCAATTTATCGATGGTCATATTGTTCATGTTTTCCAGCCTTTTTGGGAGGATGATGACAATCCTGACAAGGGGTGAATAGTGTAATAAATACAGCTTCGACTGTTCTTGTGGGGAATTTATTCATATGCCTGCAAGTTGCACATTCTGAGCTTCTTGAAGTTAGGCCTGATTTGACTGAAGTTTATCCTGGTATATCCTAGTATTTCCAAATTCTCAGTGGAAAGAAAAGGACCAGGAACTTTGTGGGTTTTGACCAGTATCGGTGTCTGGGGTATTGCTAACGCAGGTGACCTGGGTGACTTAGTGCATCTTTTAAGACAGGCTCTGTGTGCACTGTAGAATATTTATTCTTAATATGCGGTAGGTAAGTATTCTAGAAGACATGTGAAAGATCAAACAAACCAGCTAACCCCTTTTTCTCAGTAGGCTTAAATTTGTTACATAGCGTTTGTGCATCAGCTCTAAAACTTGAGAGCCATCTGCTAGCTGACAGTTAGCACAAAAGTGTAAGAACTCAATTATTGTTGAAAGATCCTCCTCTCAACATTGTGCTTGAAATTCATTAAAACTTTCAAAAGTTATTAGAGCCTACAAGACTGTATGATAACAAACGTCTCTTTTCCTTAGGAAATCAGGATTAAAAACGACGTCAAGAAACAAGTAAACTATTTACACTTTTGAGATAAACAGTCACAAAAGGAACTTCTATAATGAAAATAAAGAATTTACAGCCTTATTGGGAGTGGTGGTGCTTAATAATGAACAAGACTTGTATTTCTACATTCTTTTTCCTCTCAAGGAGTGTCAGGGTGATTGCTGGGGAAGTGTTGTTTGAGGTTTTCTTCCCCCTTTCGATATGCTAGATAACACTAAATACCAAGGAAGGTAAAGCTGACTGACTAAAAGGAATTTGTGGGTAAACATCTAGTATGTGCTTTTGTTAATGCTGAATTAACTAAATCACCAAAAACTACAATATGAACCTTTGACGCATTAACTTGAATATTAAATTTTAGAGCATCTTTGCATGCCTTCATCAGCAGTGGGGTTCAGCAGGGCTCTGTTTTAGGGCCAGTGCTTTTCAGCATCCCTAATAAATGACTGAGATGCAGGACTCGAAGGTACACTAATTGAGTTTGCTAGTGACACTAAACTGGGAGGAGCTGCTGACTCCCTTGAAAGAAGACAGGCCCTGCAGAAAGACCTCAACAAATTACAGGGTTGGGCAATCACCAACCGTATGAAGTTTAACAAAGACAAATGCCAGTTTCTGCATGTGGCACAAAGTGACCCTGCATGTGTGGACAGACTGGGGAAAAAGAGGCTGGAAAGCAGGGCCATGGAAAGGGACCTAGGGGTCCTGGTTGATGGCAAGTTGTATATGAGTCAGCAGTGCCCTGGCAACCAGGAGGGCCACTCGCATCCTGGGGGGCATCAGGCCCAGCATTGCCGGCCAGGTGAAAGAGGGGATTGTCCCGCTCTGCTCTGCACTGCTATGGCCTCATCTCCTGGGGACAGTTTTGGGCACGGGAATACAATAGAAGATAAAGCTCTAAGTGTGCAAAGGCGGGGCCATCAGGATGATGAAGGGTCTGGAGGGGAAGCCCCGCAAGGAGCAGCTGAGGTCACTTGGTTTGTTCAGCCTGGAGAAGAGGAGACTGAGGGGAGACCACATAGCAGGCTACAACTTCCTTGTGAGGTGACACACAGGAGCAGGCACTGTTCTCTGCTCTCTGGTGGCCAGTGATAGGATCCAAGGGAGGCTTAGGCTGAATATTAGGAAAAGGTTCTTCATCCAGAGGATGGTGGGGTGCTGGAACAGGCTCCCCAGGGCAGTGGTCCAAGTTCAAGGAGCATTTGGACAATGCTCTCAGGGACATGCTGGGATTATTGGGGCTTTCCTGAGCCAGGAGTCGAACTCGATGATCCTTGTGGAGATTCTACAATTCTGTGCCATATCTGATGTTCTTAAAATACATGCTAGCCACATAGGAAGATTTTTTTTGATTGGTGTTTTTTTCAGTGCTTCTGGAGAATCAGCTTGCACTTGTTGGAGAACTGAATCGGTCATTGTTAAGACAAGTGTGCAGAGATAATTAAATAGAGGAAACAGCTGGGCCATTTAAAACCAAACTACACTTTATAAACAACGATTCTGGTTGCCATCTCTTTGGGGAAATAGAAGGGCTCAGAGCTGACAGTTGTATGTAGTATCTTCTAAAGATCTTTCAAACTTTATTTTTTGATGAGCCTCTTTGTATTTAACTGCCCTGCATCTGTTGCTGAATGTGTCCTCGTCCATTGTGAAAAGTACTGCATTGTTCTAGATATTTCTGCCGCTTCTTTTATTTGTTTTGAATAATACAAAATTTAACACATGTCACATGGGAAGGTGACATGTTCATGTTAGGAATGTGCTGCCAGCATTTCAACACATTTTCAAACTTTAAAGGCAGACAGTCATGTCTCAAAGGCTCCAAAAAAGCCTTTGGAGTCCTGTGCTTGTTTGATCTGTTCTGGGACTTGTCCTTTTGGCTAAACCTTACTGTGGTTGTGAGCTGATGACTGTACAGTTTCATGCAGATAACAGTGTGATATTAAAATGTTATTTCTGCAAACTGGTGAGTGCTGGCTGGGAGAATGGGGGCAATGCGGCTCTTTGTCAATATAACGTAAAACTAAGGGAAAAGGCAGGCGGGCAGCTTGGATGGGATAGGAAAAGTGAAATGATAGAGAAGTTTTTACATTCTTTGAGAAGTGAACATAATGCTTTCTATCAAAAATGTTTGGCTGGGATGTGCTGCTGTGAGCTGTAAGGTGGAGTGAATTTATGATTTTTTTTCCATCAGAATTTCTAACTTTAAATTTTTTTAATATCAGATCCAAGATCTGTAAAGTGGAACTCTTCCATCAGTTCCAAAAGCTGGTGACAAATATTTCACAAGAGGATCTACCGGACACTCTACGGTAAAGACATTATCATTGCATTTGGAAGAGTGAGTTTATCTTAATGAAACTGAACAATACTGTGATGATACGGTATCTGCTCATGAATCTCATTTTAGATAAGTCCATAGTTAAACTTTCATACTTGAAAAATGTGGAAAGGGACACGAGATGAGGAAGTAGTATCTTTTTTGAAAACATGAGCTATTAGATAGCTGCCTGCAGCTCTCTACCCTTGATGGTATTCAAACCCGGCATCCCAAAATTGTTGTGGAGTTATTGATATCTAGTTGCTGTTCAGTAATTCTATCAAATGCCACTTCTTTGATTGACAAGAAGGAAGAGTTAGAGTAAAAAAAACCTTTTTTCTTTTTCTTTTTTTTTTTTTTTTAAAGTCTGGGCTAAAATTAGTTTTCATCTTAACGTATGGTGGAGTAAGAGCTAGTACGGTGAGATAGCATATTGGGCTCTTTCTGCAATGCGTATGTTGCATAAACAGAGACTTTCTGGAAAGAAAAGAAAGCAGCTTTTGGCTGAGGAAGCCATAATTGGAATTTTCCTTTACATTATTAAAAACAAGTTTGGTTTATCAGACTTGAGTTAATTACTTGTAGTAATCATCCAGTCTGGCATAGCATTAGGTGCATTATGTATTTGGTGGTATACCGTAAAGTAAAGCATAGTTCCACACGTACAGAAACTTAGTTCTCTTTGGCTTAGAGATTCTGGGACATGTAGAAGGTTCCAAATCCATTGCCATGGAAGGTTTATTGTATTTTAGAGTTACTTCCAGATATGATATCACCAGCTTTAGGATGCAGTTATCCCAACTCTTGAGCCAGTTAAACTGCTTGTAGCTGCTGGTGGGGATGGTCCCACAGCAGTTCTCCACTGCTACCGGCTGCAGATTCCTGTTTTCTCCCTTGTATCACTAGCACTTCTCCAATCTCATGATGAGCCAGTTCAACTAGGTAATGTGGCTGAAAACAATTTCCTTGTATTCTGTGTTTTCTCTTGGACTAATGAATTTAATTGGCTCGTGGAAATCTGAAACAGATAAAACCCCTGCAAAGGAAGTAGGAGGCATATCTGACTGGAAGCAGGGGAGATAGGCCATTTCAGCCTTTCATGGTAACAAGACAGTAGATGCAACGAACTTAGCCAAAGTGAGTACACCCTGGATCTTTAATTAATGGATCTTGCTTGCTTTTGAGTTTTGTTGAATTTAAGATTTCAGTTACCTTCTGTGTCTATAGAAGTGTCTCATAACTGTTCCAGAGTTCTGATGTCAACATGAACCATTCTATTGCTGAAATGCTTTCGACTGATTCTATAAGTAGAGAGACACTTTGTCCTTAAATCAGTTTTAAATATAAAGTTTTTAGCCTCTTTTGGGTGGGAGTTTGTCCTCAGTTGTTTAGCCATCATAATTTCCTCAAAGCAGATTGTGAACTTGTGCATTGTTGGGTAAGTGACTCATTATGCTGATCATGTGCTGCTTACATAAAGTCACTTCACCTCAGGGCTTTTCTAGACCATTGGCTTTGTAATTTCCTTTGACTTTTTTGTCCTCAACTGTTTTTCTGTCTGGGCTTCTCCTGACAAAGTCCAGCTGATTCACAGATGCGGCATTGTTTTTATGCTGCACAAACTATTTGTGCAGTACAGGTGCTAGTTCACTAGTCAGCTTGTGCAGCTGATTGCCTTTGAAGTCTTTGTTTTTCCTCCTCTTCACTTAAAAAGCAAAATTAAAAAGTGTCTTTGTGTTGCTGTTTCCTTCATCTTCCCTTTTCCTTTGTACACAGTATTCTGATGTTTTCATTTTTCTTTCCCCCCTGGAGTCTGAGTGAACTTCAGGTAAGAAGTCCTACACTCTCAAATTGTTTCCTCTAAACTTCTGTGTATTTAACTGTTACCCAGTTTTGTATTTTCTTCGCATTCAAATGTATCTTGTTATCTCTTCCCGCAAATGGTTGGCTCTGAAGTTGTGCTGTCACCCAGTTTCCTTTTTCCACTTTGACCCTAAGAGACCCTGACTCTTCTAGTCCGCTTCTGTGTCTCTCGCCTCCCATCTTTTCTGCTCTATCAAGGAAAACTTATTCTTGCAGTACTTTCAAATTTGCTGAACAGCTTGTTTTGTAGTTATAGGGCATATTAGAGGGTTATTCTTCATGTAACCCTGCCTTCATCTACTGTTGTCCACTGTCAGACTTAGGAACCGGGGAATTTAAAGCTTTACGTGGAACTGATCCTGATGTTCTTTCTTTTTTGTGTGTGTGTTTGTAGCTAAAGCTGCTTCTCCTGTTTTTTGTGACTTTCTTACTCATTCTTCATTTCTCTCCAGAGGATCAGTGTTGGTGCTGTTAAACTGGAACAGGTAGACAGCCTACTGGGGCCAGAACTTTGCTGGCTCTTCTAAAAGGCAAGTTTAGGTATTTATAGTAGTATAGCTTATCTAAGATGTTAAGCATGACATTCATTGATTTGGGTTTTTTCAGGATTTAGTTTATTTGCTTTCAGATGAGACTGAGAAGGAAGTGGTGTTTGGCTGGCATGAGCTACTTTACCGAGAACCAGATAGTACTGTATTATGCTGTCCCACGTTCTTTCTTCCTTTGAGATAATTTTTATGATCTGTCTTCCGTGCCTTAATTAAATTCTCACTCATCTCTCTAGGTGGACTAACTCTGATGTTGTTTATTTATTACCTCTTACCACCACCTGCCATCCCTAATTTTCTTCTGTTGATTCCCTCTCACATACTAGCGTTTTGAAATTACTGGTGCATAAATCCATCTTTTTTTCCTTTTCATGTTTTCCATGCTCATTGCCGAGGGAATGGTGACACACCATTGGACAGCATTGTGCTATTGCTAATCTGAATTGTTACGTAAAATCCTCTGCAGTATTGGTTGAAGATCACTTGATCGTAATGTGGCAAAGGAGGTTTTTTGCATTACTGGGATTTTTTTTCCTGCTGTTAGGAAAAAAACATGCCTTAGTCATCACCTGGGGAAGTGAAAACCTTCTCTTGTCATACAGTGGCATCCACCATAGAGAGTCTCCAGGCATTACTGTTTGTACAAGATGTGGCTGGCTGCGTGGCCCTTTGTCTGAATCTAAGGGAGACTTTGTAAAGTAAGCCTGCCCTGACTTTCTTGCTGGGCTTATTAAATGAATGACTAATCCTCTTTTCTCTTAAACTGTAGTCAGGAGCCATCACAACTAAGATTGTACTATTATTCTTCCTTCCTGCTCAGTTTGCAGTATGAAGGATTCCAGTTCCAGTGACACCTAATTGGAGACGGGGCGGGCTGTTGTACAGAGGAGTGCAAGGGCTTTCAGATGGCTCCAAGATTTTATGTAGGCTAAAGTATAGAACCTTCACTTGTGCTTCACGTTTAAGACTTTTTGCCCATGAAACAAAAGGGGACAGCTAAATATTTCCTGCTGGTGTGACTGAGGAATTGTTGATCTAATGAAAGTAACTGTCATTGGGAGCAGTGGTGGTGCAGTTTCACTGCTGTTTTCCAATTAAAAACAACCACAACACAATACAGACACATTTGGCAAGAATTTTGTAGCACTTTTCTAGTCCCTTTTCAATTTTCTGTTTAAAGTCTGTACATTAAACAATTCCTGTGATGGTCCTACCACTGCATAGAGGTCTGTGGGACAGTCTGAAAGTCTTTTATGTATTGCACATCACAGATGTGTGTTAGGTCTTTGCCAGAATGAAGAGCCTTTTATAAAATGGCATTTTCTGCGTGTGAAAATATTTTGTCATCATCGTTCTCTCAAGACTTGATTTTTTTTTTTAGTTGTTCTTTTGAGCTTCAACGTCTTTTCTTCTGTGCCATTCAGTTTTTCCACATCTTAGATGACATTGGCAAAAACCACAAAGCTTATTTTCCAATTTTTCAGTAACGTTTCAAAAATCTGGTCTCCTGAGCTAGAACACAGTCTTCCAAATGCTGCAGAACCTCAAATTACTGTAAAAAGCTTGCTGGATTTGAGTGGAGCTCACTCTTTGAGTTAGCTCACTCTGTGACTTGTTCTGTATCTTCTTCAGAGTTGGTGTCAGTTACAGTTTGCCTGCAATAACTGCATTTTATCTGCAACATTGAAGATATATAATCATAAGAATATAATCAGCCCACGTCTGGTTTCCTTGGTCCCTTCATTATAGTATGGATTCACAACAGATTTTTATATAGTAAAGATCTGTGATCTTTTGCTCTCTGAGATGTGATTCATCAGTTTTTGTATGAGTAATTTTTGGTTGATTCCTTATGCTTATATCAGTATTTTTAATGTACAATGTGTCTGAAATCTCAAAAATACTTTATGGGTTGAATGTAGATGTTTGAAACGTAATATGGAATTAAAAGCAGGGTTTATTAGTGAGAAGGAAGTACTGTTGCGGTGTATTGCTTTTCTTTGCAGGCTGCCTTGCTTGTGAGCCCACTCCTGCTCAGCCTTGCATATGGTTGAGCACGAGTGTTTTCAAGCGTAATGGTGATTTGTGTAGGGCGTTTTCCAAGACTGTAATACCTTTCCAAATCAAGTCTCGTGTCTCTGGGACACAGCTGTCAGAATCATTGTCTCTCTCTTGCACAGTAGTGTAGGGGCAAGATTGAAATAGTAAAGGGAAACATACAAGAAATGTAGTCAGGAAGACCCGGATAGACTGGAGAAACTATGATTGTATTGAACTTTGCCTGGGGCAGCAAACTAGCGTTTGCTTCTGCCAAAAAGAGTCACGGGTTCTTCGTTACTAATGCTCAGAGCCTAATGGCCCGACTAAATCTGAGATACAGTCAAACTACATGAGGTTTTTATGCATACACAGTGTACTTGGAATTTGAAAGCATTTTTCCCATATATATGTTGACAATTCCTCAGAAGCTTAATGCAGAAATTGAGCATGAATTAAATAAATCTGTTTGATTTTGTCAGCTTCTTGAGGAAGCTGTTTAAAATACTGCTTTCTGTTGCATGCACTGTTAAATTACTGTACTGACATTGTCTGCTTGAAGAATGAAATGCCAAGAGGCTGCGGTCACCTGCTTGTATAGCTGCTATAGTGTGGTGAACATCCTGAGCTGCTCCTGTCTATCCTGCTTTTTTCCTAGCTATATTTTTCTTACTGTCTACTGTAAGAGTTTCCAAACAAAGGTCGACTGGAATAATGAAGGTTAGAAAAATCCCATACGTGTTTTACTTAAACTGAATCAGAGTGATGGATATGCGTTGAAGAGCCATTGATATGACAGCAGATTAAGGAAAAAGAGCAATATTTAGCAAGGAAGAAAAGAAAATCAGGTGAGGGGGAGATGAAGGTGTCGTGCTTTAACACTGGCCAAACGCCAGGCACCCACAAAAGTAGCTCACTCGCCCTCCCCTGCTACAGCTGGGCAGAGGAGAGAAATATTTCATGAAGGCTTCGTCAGTTGAGATAAGGACCGGGAAAAAACACTCCAAGGGCAAAACAGGCTCAGCCTGGAGGTACAAAGTGAACTTACTACTAACAAAGTCAGAGGAGGATAATGAGAAGTAAAATAAGCCCTTAAAACCACCTTTTCTTCCCCCAGCCCCTCCCTCCTTCCCACCGACAGCACAGGGAGACAGGGTGTTGCGATCCGGTTCAACCCCAGAAAAGCAAAGAAAACTAAGTCTCTGTGTATAAACCGGAAAGAACTTAGAAGGTGCAAAGGATTCCCAAAAACGAGATTAAAACCAAACGAGGTTACATGTTGTTGCCAAAAAATTGGTATGTTTTATTTAATAGTAAAAGAGGCAAAGAGAAAGAAAGAGAAAAGAGAGAAAGAGATAGAAAAGGAAGTGTGCATGGGGGCTGGGGGGGACAGGGAGAGAGTGACAGGGGTTAGGTGGAAGCACATCACCCATCCGAGGGTCCCAATGACGTCTCGTTGCTCCCCTCCATCCGGTCTCCTGGTGGTGAGGGTCCCCCATCGCTGCTGCCGCACCGTCACACGCCGTCACACGCCGCCACACGCCGCAGAGTATAAAATCCCGTGGGTTAATACAGGCTTTGGGCCAGGTGGGAACGCCCACGTGTCTCCCTTGCAGGGGCCAGTTTGACACTGTCCCTTGCAACACTGAGGGTCTGTTGCATCATCTCTGGTGCTCTGGTGCAGGGTCTGGGGACCCCTTTGGGGGGCCCTTTGATGGGCCATGTCACCCCTTCTGCTGTGGGTAAGCTTCCCCCCACGCTGGGAGAAAGGCCCCTCAGCTGGGCTGCTCTGCCCATCGGGCGTTCGCTGCCTCTCATCAGGGGCTTTTGCAACACACACACAAAGCCTCTCTCCCCCCACCCTTTGGTGCGAGGGTCTGTGCAGCCTGGTAGCTGCTAGCCCTGGGGCTGGCATCTCCTCCCCAAAGGTGCTAAGCTTGTGCTCTGTGAGAGTCCCAGTCCTGCGTTGTTACTGTATCTTATCCTCCATCAGCGAACGGCCCAGGGCCTCTCTCTGAAGGCCTGTTCAGGGTGTGGTGGTATTCTTTGCAGCTTTTATAACACTGTGCTGAAAGTTTTTTCATAGCAATGTCTAAGTCAGAAACTATAATATTTTAGTCTCTGACAGTAGCCTCTCACCTGAGAGGCCCTGTCCCTCATGGCATAAAGGTCTCTCCAGC